>JASMMZ010000001.1:42991247-43091016 GCA_038502455.1 Anisogramma anomala | reverse complement strand
TAAGTTAAACGCGGCATGCGGGTTTTAACCGCTTAATACGCGGTCGGGTGTTAGCCGGTAACGCGACGTTTAATGCGTCGTATAACGTATTGGCCAATCCGAAACTAGATCGCTGACGTCGATTAACAGGCCTTTAAACTTAACGTATAACGTTTTTTAACGAGACTTATAACGTATTAGCCGGTTTAACCTTAGATAGTCAGCGTCGAATAATACGTTTTTTAACTTTACCGCTAATATCGTATAATATACCTTTTAAAGTACCGTATAATATATCTTTTTTATCGCCGGTGTCGTATAACACGTCTTATAATATCGCCGTTTTACTTTTATTATTGTATAATGCGTCCCATATAATACGTAGCCTTTTTCGAATATAGTTTCCAAATTTTTATAAATACAAACGCTTCTGTAACCTATATAACTTCATTCTTTTCCCTTTTATAATGTTGTTATCCTTTTCTATTTACCTTTTTTTGTAATAATTTTACTTTTCCCCTTTATATCCTAACGAATAACTTTCGTTCATATTCCTTGATTATTTTGTTTTTCTCGTTTTCGTAACTAACTTATATAATAAATTTAAATCAGGTTATGATGTTTTCTGCATCTTTAATAAAGATAAAAAACCGTTCCCTAAAGTATATTTCCTTATTATATACAAATACCATGTTGTTCATTGCCGTTAATAACCGCCTCGCGTTATAGAAAATCTCTTTATTCTTAATAATGATCATAATAAAAGCGAATTGATTTCTTTATAGGTTAAGGATGCTTATATATCGTATATTAACCGCTTGTTCGACTCTGTTGTTTTTCTTATTTATATTGGAATTATATGAAACAGAAGGTTATAGAACGTATCATAAAGACAATGATAAGGAAAATTTAAAAAAAAAATTTACCAGAAATTTTACTGTAATCGATACCCTTTTTTAATGAATTTAAAAGATAAATTTAATTACGGCCTTACCAGTTTTTCGCGTCTTTTTACGTTAATTAGTTATTACGACTGAAAATAAAGGATATATTTTATCCCTTACGCGTAAATGTTAAAAATACATTCTGGGTTATCAACTTATTTTTACCCCAGTATTTTTTGTGTTCATTAATTGGTTTAGCCGGTTTCGCGATATTACTCATATATAAACAACTTGCACCGTACCAGCCGTATAAGTCATCGCCACATTATCTTCAAGTTTCCGTCGTGTAATGATTACACTAAATACCCGCGAGTATATAGAAGGTGTCAGAGGGTTTATGTTATCAAGAAGGTAGCAGAGGAGCTGAGTGAACAATATCGCAACCGTGCAAGTATTGATCAAAATCCGTGAGGCTATTCAGAATATACTGAGACTGAATACTTAGATTAGCAACTGAAGAGCTATGAAGGAAATACTGTCAATGTGGTGATGGCCGTGTCCTTATATCCTATGGCCTTCATACCATCTTCAGTGCTAAGGCTTACCGGTGCTCACTGAGGCTCACCGGTACTCACTGAGGCTCACCGGTACTCACTGAGGCTCAAAGGTGCTCACTGAGGCTCACCGGTACTCACTGAGGCTCACCGGTGCTCACTGAGGCTCACCGGTACTCATTAAGGCTCACCAGTAGCTCAGCTGCATGCTGGCCTGTTTCCTGACCCGCCAACGTGCTTGGGTCATAACACGTCCCTCTTTTTTCCCGGATCCGTTTTCCCTAAAGATTCAACCGTCACTTTTTACGGTATGATTTATTTATAAAGACATTTTTTTTTGGTCGATTATATTTTAATACCTAAATATTTCGCCGCGGTCCTCTTTATTTACCGTTATATACCCTTTGGTAATTGAAACCAAATGAAATAAAACAATATAACTACTTGAACTATTTTTTGTATAATGAATATAGGTTACGGTTTATAAAATATAACGAACGCCGTTTATAACCTAATTATTTAAGCCCCGATTTTACGCGTATTGTATCTATTAACTTGAGTCATAAGTAAATGAATCGGATCCACTTTAAACGGGTGTAAAATTGTTCCCGATTGAATTACGTCGTCCTGTTTTCAACTAATATATTATAATTTCTGATAATACGTTTTAAGGGTCATTTTACTCGCCGCGCCTTTTGCCTTACTTCTCGTCAAACGTTATCGTCGGCTTTTTGTAACGTCTGTGTTTTCTCACGTTATCAGCTATCGTTGGTCTCCCCTAACTCCCGTACCTTTTAGCACTATACGTTATCGGCCTCCCCAAACGCCCGTCCATTTTCGTATTATTAGCTATTCGCGACGTCGCCTCAGATTCCTCCCACCTTTTATTAACTTTTTTCGTCAGTGCCTACCAATGCCCGTTACGCCATTTATTATCCTCCTCCCCCAACATTACCTAATGCCCGGAGCTAATTATAATAAGGCCTTTAACTTTACTAAAGTTAAAATTCGTTAAACAGTGGTGAAAATAATAATAATGTGTAAAAAAACCTCTAATAAATCGTAATAAAACCCGCTTTACGGTTGGATACGTATTTGAAAAAGTCGGAAAATATTTACCCGGCCTTAGTTATTGTATTATATCGTCGTTTGATAAAAAGGTTTCCATTTCCTTTAATAATATTATATTATTTCGACGGTATTGACTGCTTACCCCATTTATATCGTACAATATATGTTAGATGTTAACGTTGAAATACAGGGTGATCATCAATACAAATATTTGTTTATTTCGTTTTAAATTTATTTAACAATTATGAGATACTTGTAATTGTTGAGTTATTTTCATTAATAATTATCATAACCTTTTTATTTAACTCATATAAAATGAACCTCAACCCGCCCTCTTTTAACTGCAAAAATTTCTTATTTTTTTAATTCCTTGTATATACCGTGTCATATATTCCAACCACTAAAATTAGTCCTAGATGAACATTAGATGAAACCTAGGTTAAAAACAAATCCGAAACCGTGAATTTTACTAAATATGGGTAAAATATAAAATATTCATTTAAAACATTCAAAATGAAAGTGGACGAGTTCGAAATATTGACGACCAGGTATTAATTGAAAAATTAATTGAGTCTTTTACCAGGATATTGGTTTTAATATAGGATCGGTTTCATTCCATTTAATTTCCCACTTTATATTCTGTCGCCGCATTTCGCCTAAGATTCATCACTGTTTTTATTTAATATTATGCGTAAATTATTGCCGGTTAAATTAATTTCGCTCAATTACGTACGAAAACTGAAAAAATAGTAACTCTTCATATTACCGTTTACTTTGTAAATGAATAATATGTCATACCTATTGACCAAACGGTTTACGTTAAACTCGAAAACCGTCTACTTTCGGTTATTTAACATAACTTGACAAACAGGTCAATATAAAGTTAATTATATTACAAAACGTCGATAATGATACGTAAACACTTTCAAATTTCCTCATTTACTCGTTTAATACAGTTATATATTTATAAGTAATACGTTGTGGAGAATAGTTATTTGACGTTTACTAAGTATCATGAGAACGTCTAAAATACGCTCATCCAATCCAAACAGCGATTATTCACAATGAAATCCGAGAATTTGTGCAATCTTTATTATGTATTTCGGACACGCTCTATATGCGTATCGGCAATTATAAAAAATATGGTATCAAATTTGACAAACGTAGAAAGGCGATTTATAATGATTAATATATATCGAAAGCCACCTCCAATAACTGGTAAATCGATTATAAATTTCACCAAAATATATATTTCATATAGATTTGGGATGAAAAAGGGATATAGGATACCTTATGTTAAGTTATATTGAAATTGCATTCTGTTATATTATGTATATATTCGATATAACCGTCGAGTATTTATAACTATCCTTGTTGATATTTATTTCGTTAAAAGATGTAGAATACTTTTTCTTCTAAAAATCCTATAATAAGCGAATCGTAGGTTTATTGAAATATTTTCGTCGCTTCTTATTTTTCATTTAGTAGTTACAAACAACTACGGTAATGTAATTCACGGCGCAATTTAATCCTAAAATTCGTAGTTTATATTTATTTTCCTATTTTCAATAAAAACCGCCTAAAGCCCCCGGAAACCGCTAATAAACGAACCTTATATAATAGATTGTTCACTATGTTTCAATTTCATAATTCTGTTCATGTATTCGACCCGAAAATAAGGCGATTATTCGGCGTTAACGATACTAACGGGTTTAACGCGAATCTATTCCGTAACGATTCAGCTGGTTTCATTGAATTGTAATCATTAGTCGTTGTCTTTAATGACGACTCGAACGCAAAGAGTACCTGGTGTAGTCCGGTCTTCGACGACAATGTAAAAACCTTTCAGTAACCTTGAAAATATATATCATCGCGATTGAAGAACCAAACCTCCATTTTGATAAAATTATTTACATAACCCACCATATTTGTCTACCTCTTGATATATTAGTTAATTAATATTTTATTGAATATAATAACCAAAATACGATGTATAACTCACGTCCGATGTTCCCTAACTTCGTGTCTATTTTATAATTTACAGGTTAACGTATATGGACGGACACTTTAAGTTGCGTGTCTATACCGTAGATGTTATTAAAAAAGTGAAAGAACCATGGACTATTTAGCCTCGTGTTCCGAAATCAAACGTAATAAAAAAATATTTCAAATTTCTTTAATTTCTGAACATCGTAAACGGGATACGGATACCACATAAAACGGAAGATTACGCTTTTAAATAAAATACAATAGTAAAAATTCATTATTATAAATAGTATAATTATATTGCGTATTTGTCAGTCCTATGAAATAATTACACATTATCCTTTAAATGCTATTCCCATCCTGTTATAATAAGCACCTTCCCAAAGCCGTTTCTGAATAATCGTTTTTTATTACCGTTAACCTATTTGAATTCAGATATATACAATCGTGGCTGTAATACTAGTATTATTTGAAGTTTAAAAAGTATATTTTGGCAGTTTCGTCCAAGCCTAACCTGTTACCTACTTTGTTGTGAAAATCAAATGATCCGTTCCTTTGGAAAAATTGCTGATAAAATTACGATAAAAGTTAGTAAAGCTTGAAAAACTTCGAATTTTCCGAATAATACGTAATAACTCCTACTCGCTGAGTATCGTGACGGTTTAAGGGGCGGCCCGAATACTTACGTTAATTATTAAAATATATCCCATGTATTTTATCTTTGGAATTATCAAATTACAATTTTTCTAATACAAATTCAACTTCGTATTACCGAAAATTCATAAAACCACACGACCTCTTGCTATATTATACTACTTAGTACTAGAAAAAATATTAAAGCGTCATTTGGATATATTATAACATGAATATCAAAAATATTCGCTATTATATCATTAATATGTCGTTTAAATGTCGCCGTTGCTTTCGCTTACCAAAAAGGGGTAATGAACCATTTATATAACCTGAACAGATAATAAAACTCCGTTAATTTCTTTCATCAAGATATGACCCGGATACGGCCAAAATTTGTTTGAATATACAATTTTATAAACTATAGAGACTTTGATAACGTATATAAAGCTCTTTTAATTAAAGGTAAAAAACAATGGTTTTACTTGGTAATTTCAGTCATTATTCGTGAATCGATATGAATCCTCTATCNATTTGGAAATAAATTATATAAGCTTCATAATCGGTAAAAAGCTTACCCGAACTAAACTTTGATCTACTAACTCCGTAATCTGGCGTGAAAAATTAACAGGTTAATTTCGTAATATTGAATACAATAGCCCCTACTGTTGTTTTAAGCAAGGTTCCTTTTTGTTCGATTTCATATAAATATAATAATCGAATTCCTCTTTATATAAAGATAGGGCTATAGCCTTATCTTTGTTAAATAATTTGCGAAATATTTTTTATTTTACTTAAAAACGTAGTCAATGTATTTTATCTTTAACCTGAATCGTCTTCATCGTTTATGAAATTCGTGTTATTTTGTTACATCTTATAATAAAGTTGAACCAAAATTAATCCTCCTTACGTTATATTTTCGATATAAACATTTTATCAAATCGATATAACCTAAACTTAGTAACCCCCGTATATTACCTGATCTAACCCGTACTATTAGTACGTCGATAATTAAATCTTTCTAATTTTAAATTTCTAAATGAATATTGCTGACGTTTAAGATTCCCTGTTGATACCATAATCAATGTATCCCAAAAATCATATCCCGCATAATTCTGGGAATAATACATATCAATATCTGGTTTGACTATTAATTAACATTTTTGGGAAATTTACCTATTCCGATTATATACGTATTTTACCGTCATTCTAATATCGTATTAGAATTTTAAAAACATAACAGTTGAATTTATTTTTTATTTAAAAATCATGTCAAAGCCTTGTTAACAATAGAATAATAATTAAAGCTAAAATCAAGTGAAGTATTCAAAAAGTCGATGTTACTAAAAATATAGTGATAAAAAACAAATCCTCGTTTATACGTATTTTAATTGAATGGAATTATATTCATTTAAATTTATAATTACGCCGCTCAACTTATATATTGTCTTAACGAAATTATATTTAAATTTTAACATGTTCCTTTAGCCGTTAATAAAGCATTTTTCTTTACTTTTTCCAATTAAACCGTATATAATCATTTCAAAGGCATACCGGGCGGAAATTATAACAGCGTTCGTAATGATTCAATGAGCTATAACGTATGTAAAGTTTCGAGGTAAACTTAAATTGACGTTCCTTTACCTTCGTTTACGTTGTTTTAGATTTTGAGTCCTAAATACGTATAGAATGAATTTGTTAAAAATACTTGCCGCGATATCGATATAACTAGTAGCAAATATTACGATTCCTTGATTAATTTATTTAAAAAGCATACTGTATTGTTATATTTATGTCACCAATCGAATGATAAATTTATACGAGTTCCGTTAATTAACAATCAAAACGAGGTTTTAAATTCAAGAATTTCAACTCGTCGGCGAATTCGAGATATTTTTTCTAGGCGATGACATAATTTATACAGCTAATACCTATTGTAAAAAAATTTTCGCGAATGCGTAAGATACGCACGAACGTAAGTCATCGTATTTTACAACCGAATGTAAATTTAAGCCGTCTTTCTCAGTTAAAAATATTTCTCATTTAATAACAGAGTGTATTTCCAAGTTCTGATGAATCGTAACCAAACCCTATGATTCGATTCATCTCTTATTCGCGCTGTAAAGATCACTAAAATATTTATAATATAATCTAAAAATTTCGGTAAATCGTATATACCCTTGTATCTCTTAACTTGGTAATACTTCGTAACCGTTTACATTACCGTCACCGTATAATATCTCCATAGGTAAAGAAACGTATATCCACCATCCTTAATTTATATCTTATTTTTGTTAATATAAATTCGATCGTTCAATATGTTATCTTTCACTCAAAAATAAATTCGATGAATAATGCTTGGTTTGTCGTTTTCGCCCCTTTGAAATAAAAAAAAACACAATACAAACCGTAGCTAATTCGGCTTTAAATTATTCAATGTCAATTCCGACGTGGTGAAGTTAAGCGTAAGTTCGATAATTAAAGTCGATTGAACCGGTTATTACAATTACTTTATAACCGACGCGATGTAATTTACGGTATTCTATAGTCAACGAGAAATATCGGTTTAAGTCGAATTTAAAAGTATAGAAAGGATCTTTATATAGGTAAAGAATTCTGTATTCTCCGATGGCTTATTTTCTCCGTAACGTTATGATATATTGTAAAATCATTAACGTTTCTTATCAATTAGTCCATTATAAATAATATTTTTGAAAAAATAAATAATAAAATGAATCATATATCATAATTCAACTTACGATAATAAGCCAAATAGGTACCAAGTAGGGTTTGTTATTAAGGTACAGTAACTAAATAAAAAAAGTTACCGTAAATTATCGTATCAAACCTATAGGTATAACTAATGCTTAGCTAATACCTAGTCCATCATGTATCTTAACACGTACCATATACGGGCCATACCTGGTCAGCACCCGGCCATTATTTAGCTATCACTCAGCCTGTCACGTACCCTTACACGTATCGTACATGGACCGTAACGGGTTCGCATACAAACCGGGCCCAGATCGGGTTCTTCCTATTCCATTAAATATATAGTTACGTAATCTATAGACCTAATAGCCAATGGCCTGGGTCCATAATATTTACAACGACTTCCAAGTTAAAGTCTTAGTCTTTTTTTCAACGTATACTTAGACTTTAGAACGTCTTAGAAGTGTAGTAAACAATAATAGTAAAGCTGTTTCATTAGTTTTAAAGACGGTAAATCTATATCTTCGTAGCTAGTTACCTTTAAGAATTTATAAAGCTTATAAATTGCGGGTTAATCATACAGACAGTACAGTTAACGAAGTCCCAGCTTCGTTAAGTATAACAACATTGCCTTTAGTACTTAAAAAATTACAAAAATATCTCGACTAAAGGCTAAGTAAAAACCTAATATCGGCTTTAACTTATATCAACTCGTTAATCCAAACGTTAACTTTAACGCTGAGGTTTTTATGTCTCTCAAGTAAATGAAAAAAGTTGTAGGGAATTTCAAGATATGGAAAACAATAATACTAATAGTAATGTCGACTGTTATTAATATTAATAAAGATAGTTTTTTTTTAAGTTAAATCTAACGTTGGCCTTATCAGCATCCACGTAGTTAAGTTTCTTAACAGTATTAGTATTCCTTCGTAACGCGACGTATTGCGAATAGCCTTCTATTAAGTATCGTGCGGCCCTCGTATCCGATATGATTCCCTAAAAAACTTGCTCCTTGTAGCGGTTTCGAATAGTAAAAAGATGTATAAGGCTAGGGTATTTATCGTCGTAACGATGGTAAAGGTATTCGCCTGTAAAACGGTATACAAAGGCATGGTCGCCTAGTTATTACGCTGCTTCCAAGCTAATGCCAATACTAATATCCTTGTACCACTTGATCTGCTTAGGATTACTATTTCTGTTTCCTAGCTCGTTGCCCTCGAAGTCTGCGATTTCTTCTAATTAATTATGTTCGGAGGTAATAGGGTACTGGATATAATACATTACCTTCCTATTGTTTTGCTCGGTGGGGCGGTGTCGAGTTAACCAATAACCAGACTTACCATAAATTCAACATCTCTTCATACTATTACGATGTTAGTATTTGCATTCAATAGGTCCGTCTCAATCTTGGCCTTATTAGCGTCAACGTAGTTACTGCCTTTAGTCAAATACCGGTATGTCAGACCTTATCCGTTATTAGCGCCCGTAACTATACTTTCGGTCGATGTAATTAACTACTATAAGGTCTTTTTATTACACGTCGGAGAAGTTGCTAGCTTGAAAGTATATACCAGTTAAGCCGGAAACTCTAGTAATCACAGTCGCGAATGAGGAACGAAGTTAGCTATAAAAAAAAACACCCTACGTAAGTAGCATCAGGATATTAAAGGGCGTATTCGAGCTTTTTGTGTTCCGTAACTGCCTAACGGACCTAATAGCTTAATATTTCTTCGCCAACGGCAAAATTCAACATTTACTATAAGCAAAGTATCAACCTATCAAGCATCTAATCCAGGAAATCAATTTTACTTTCCTAGTCCTTTCAGTAATCCAACATATAAGACCACTTGATAATGTTCCAATCTATATAATATTAGACAAGATTGACATCGTATTTGAAATAGCCTTTTGGGCCATCGTAAATTTCTCGAAAGGAGGCACAATTTGTCAGGTATCGAAGGTAGTAATCCTCGAATTAGCCGGTAAGAATACTAGAAAACAATAAGTAAAAACCTGGCAACTTAACTTTTATTTGGCGACAAATGTTGAAAAATAGGCGCAACTTGACGTCAAAGAGGTTATACAGCTTACCTTCATACTTATATTTTCGTTCCCATATCTTAGGAAACGTAGTAATTACCGTAAAGTTCGTATAGTCCATGGGTTCGCGTCAAGAGAGAAGGGTAATGTATTAGTCGTAACGATTTTTCATATCTCTTCTCTAAGTAAAGAACTAAGGTTAGGACTGAGATTATTACTAGTGCTAGTGGACAGGATAGTTACCTTTAGCTAAGTTTAAAGAGAAAAAAAAAATGTGCCTACGGTATGCTTGCGCGTAAAGTCAGTACTTTCTTAATTTCATTGCTAAAACTGAACGTGTTTATGAACTTAGGGGAACTCAGGTTGAGGGTTTCCGCTGCAGGAGACTTATTAATAATCATCTTGGTGTTAAGGGTTCCTAGGAGGTTCCTGATTAATGGATTGTTATAAAGTGTCAACATTAATACCTATAGCTGCGTAGGCGGCGTTACATTACGTGCCCTACCGCTACTAATAAAGTACTCCGCACTATCACGTAGAGGCACTAAAATGACAATCACCTCAACAGGTTCTTTATCGTAACCGCGTGAAAAGGCTTAACTTAGCTAAAAGTACAAGGGAGGTCCCTTATATTGTATATATAAGCGTTAAGGTTCTTTAATACCTTTTCCTTTAGGCCGTAAGTCATAAGGGTATTCCTATTGATAGGCTAGGTCGAGGAGTTCTTATACCAATCGTGTGTTACCATAATCTAAAAAAAAAAAACCATTGGTGCTTAATACATGATTTGAACTTCATCATAACCCCTTTCTAAATTATGGTACACATATCAATGGTCCAGTCGTTAAAAAGGTCACGGAAGTTGATAATGGCATCCTATGAGTCGCTAGTACTACCGTTCCTAATGATATAATAGCCGGAGAAATTAATAAGATGTTTTTTCCGTTGATTCTTTATCGATATCCAGCGCCCAAAGGTCTTCGTCATAAAACTTGGTAAAAGTAGTTCCGAGTACTCTAATTGCTTCTTTTCTGACAAGGTTGGTAAATACTTCAGATTAGGCGTTTCCGGTAGACATCTTGACGTTTTCACCTATATTGGACTTGATAGGCATATAAAGCGAGTGATTTGGTAATTTTTTGCATAGCAAATTGGTAACATAGCGACTTATTGCTTTGGCAATAGATCGCGCGACGTGGCTTTCTTAGCGCGACTTGATGATTATTGTTATTTTTGCTTGTAGAGGCGAACTTAAAGATCTAATTAACTTAGGGTGGAGAAAAACAGTGATGGAAGGTGATGGGTCGTTGGTTTTCTGTTAAAGTTGATGTAAGTTAAAAGTCGTGGGACTTAGTCGTTTTTACGATTTGTCATAGTAGTGACTGTAGTAATAATTAACTTAGCTGTTTGCCACATTACTTACTTGGTAATATTTCAGACTTTTAGCGGTCAATCTCAAAAATTCTTCCAACAGAATGAATAACGATTTCTTAGTGTTTTCAAGTAACAATATCGTCGCTTACTTCTCAATTGCCGTTATAAACTGATGCAACCCAAAAATCTTTTCTATTTTGCGACCGTTTTAGACTGATGCAATACTAATAAAGGATCTTTGCAAGAATCTTTCCTCTACACTAGCGGTAATGCAAAGCGTAACAACCGGAAAGTAGTTTCTTATTCTATTTAGTCAATTTATGTTTATCCTAATGAGTACTAATCAGTGTTAGTAGTCCTTTATCTTTGCATCGTAGTCGATTCGAATCACTGTGGTCGAAGTAAATGGTGTTACGTTGATATTATTGATTGATGTGTGTAAGCTTTAAGTTTGGAAGATCTCTAGCCAGTCTGCACTAATTTGTTTAACCGAACGCTTTATCCTATGCCTTACTTTGAAGTAGGCACCTACTTCACTGGATTTGAAATGCAGTGTATTCAAATCCCACAAACTGCAGTCAATTTTCAGTTAGTACAATCAACTTTACTGCAAGTAAAGTTGACATGACTATAATGTATTTGACTGCTATTCTGACAGTATTATTATATAAATTTACTATCGCAAAAGCCGAATATTGTTATTCAATGTTCAAATTTGACAATGAAACCACATTTCAATGGAGTTAATATGATTGAAAATTCACTTTAATCAACAAATGATGCCAAATTTCAAAAGTTTTAGGATTTGGTAGACTTTTGATGACAATTTATTGATTTATTTGAAATATTTTCAGCTTTTCTTGAAAGTTTCAATAACAATTTTATGCGACTCGAAAACCGATATTCGAATTACGAGTTTGTTGGACTGCGAATTAATCATTTACCTATGTCTTTTTATCATTGCTGAAAACTAGGAAACCTTACTTGTTCGCAATTATATTCTATACCTTCATTTTAAAGATATGTATTTTACCTTGAAACTTTTGGAATCCTTAATCTCAATGGGTAATTGAAAGGGGAATAAATCGTATAGTTATATAATTAACTATATAACAATGTGAAATGATTGGCGATTGTAGATTATTTGGAGATATATCGTTTTAAAAAATTAGTTTCCTTGAATTTTTCCGAGGGTACATAAATTATCAACAGCTTCAATTGTTCTTAAAACTTCGAACTTTCAATCAATGCTTAATTCAGTGGTTCGAATTCTTATTCAAGTTACGTTTCGGGTTAGTTTATCGGTCATATGTTGAACCATTAAGCAGGATATATTACATCATGAATCGAAGTATTAATTAGTAAAGGGTATCGCAAACAATCTCTGTTGAATTAAATCTCGTATCTGGTCTTCCCGATGCAAGCTTAATCATGTTATAAACTTAAATATTTGAAATTCACCCAGACTTTCTTACGTAAAACCAATCTATTTATATGTAACGGTTAATTGTTGTGCTGTCTATACATGCGAACGTATGGTGATATCAAGGTCTGTATTCAAGGTAAAGACCAAGCTAAGGGGAAGAATCCACTCGATAATCATAACAATAAGTACTTATAAGAGGAATGACTCATGTGTAGACCGACTCATAAGAAGGCAGCAAGAACTTATAAGTAGGAAGTCTCATGAGAATTGTAAGTACCCTCCCCCTTAAGTAAAATAAATTCCAGGGGGCAAAAGAAATCATAATGTCCTCATTATTTGGTAGCTTCTAAAGCAAGGTCTTTTGTATTTCCATTGTTTCTTTTCAACGCCTCGATTAAATCTGGGTAGATAAATTTCGACACCGGTTTGCTTTCATCGTCGTGTGCCGTAAAGCCTTCTCTTTCAAAAATATATAAAACCTAATCCTGCTTATAACAACGTCGATCTACCCGTTCAGTTGGTATTCAATCCACTTCTCAATTATTAATATATGATTCTTCATATTCGTATTTCACTACCTTAAGTGGTAGTATATTGTCGTTGATTGGGCTGTTCGTAAATTCGCGATAGGGTATTGAATAAATAATGCTAAGAAGTGAATGAATTCGTAAACCGAGAGCTAATTTCAAAGTAAAAGAAAATTATCAACTTCTTTTACGATTCTGTATAGTATTATGCGTTGTAGCTACACATTAACTTATTTGTAAAGTGGTTAAAACAATTTTCTCAAATATACCTATACCTCATTATTGACAGAAAATTTATACTAACAATTGTTTTGATCGTATATTTTCTTTGACGTTAATGATACCAATATTCAAAGTAAATTGCGCCTCACGTGTCAAATCTTTTCGTATAAATAGAGTTTCTGACTGGTAACATGGAAAAATGATGGTAAGAACATTGAAAGGTACTACAAATTTAAATCAGAATATATAGTCGTAAATGTACTCTTTTAGTTTACGTAAGTATAAGTTATGAAGGTTTCATTGTAAACCCGGTATAACATTAACATAATGTTGTTTAGGTTGTTCGACTATACAGTACCATAAAGCTAATTCGACTACTTGATTCTTTCTTCCTGCATATTCATCGGCCTATATACAACAGGCTGTTTTCATTATTAAACATGGTTCAAAATCCTTTTATAAGCTTTTCCAAGAATCTGATACGAACTTGAAATCTTTATCTCAAAAAATTGGCCGTAAATAAGGTCAGTCAAACGATAATAATGGTTGAATCAAATCATTTTGCTCTTCATTTGCTATATGGGTTATATAGCTAGTAATTAAAAGCTTTTTCTTGGTTGTTCTGTATGTAATAGGCATTACGGCGTCCAAAGATTCTTTTCTAGGTAACATACAAGGTGTGCCTTTCAATAGCATTACTGGCAATGCGACTAGAAAATCCAGACAGATTATATACATTGGTTCCTTGTATGTTTAAATTAGGTTAAGACAGTAAGATGGGACTTGATTGTTGTTAAGTAGTTCTCCGTAATACATAAAATCCTTAACGAAAGCTTCCACAAGCTTACAGTTCCAGCGAAAAGATATCTTATCTAAAGTTGACATTATTCTTTGAGGCTCAAAATGGTGGATTTTATTATATACCTCGGCGAAAGGTTCATATACCAGTATGACAAAGACCAGAGGTTAATTATAACTACCGGTATCACGGTTGTAAACCAAGCAATCAATCAATCAAAATGAGTATCAAAGTTTAAAAGTATAAGAAGGTTTATATTTAACGTTTTTATCATTTAGGAAATCGTATCAAAATTGGTCTCAAACAGTATCTATGCCATAAACCTTTTTGAAAAAAAATCGTATGTTATTATCTATTCGTGTTTTGGCAGAATCTATTACGAAATTATTTAATTAATACCAAATATGTAATTTATCAACGACCTTATGGAATAATGGCACATTGTTCCTATAATATGATCTGTTTTCGTTAAAATGAACGGTATTAAAGGCATCTAATACTATATTAAGTGGTTTAGTGAATGAATTATGTTTAAAAAGTATAAATTACGGTATATGAACGAATTAAAAAACCGAAGATTTACTTTATCTTTAAATATTGTATTAAGTAAATTTTGGCTTATAAAACTCCTGGTAGCTTTATGATCGGTAAAAATAATACTAGTTTAAGATATACTAACCAATGTCAATCGTAGGCGTTTACATACCCGTAAAAAATGAATAGTTATACATTTTGAAAGGCTATAACAAAATTTTACTAGAATGAAGCAGTGACTTAAAAACAATCTTAGTTGAATAATAATAGCGAAAATAAGTTGGACTCATTTCCAAAAATATACCTTTGTGATAAAAAAAACACAACTCAAAATCCGCGTTCGAGGCTTCCATTAATTAGAGTATAAGGTTAACGCGTCGGATATAGATAACATAACTTATTCAATTGATACGGATAAGCATTGATAGCTTTGAAAGACATTTTATATTTAGGAGTGGATGTTATGACCCAAGTACGTTGGCGGGTTAGGAAACAGGCCAGCATGCAGCTGAGCTACCGAGAGCCTGAAATCCAACACATCAAGCGGGGAACATCTCTCGGTGAGCCTCAGTGAGCACCGGTGAGCCTCAGTGAGTACCAGTGAGCCTCAGTGAGTACCGGTGAGCCTCAGTGAGTACCGGTGAGCCTCAGCACTGAAGATGGTATGAAGGCCATAGGATATAAGGACACGGCCATCACCACATAAATAGTATTTCCTTCATAGCTCTTCAGTTGTCAATTTAAGTATTCAGTCTCAGTATATTCTGAATAACCTCACGGCTTTTGATTATTACTTGCACGGTTGCAATATTATTCACTCAGTACCTCTGCTTCCTTCTTGATAACATAAACCCTCTGACACCTTCTATACACTCACGGGTATTTATTGTGATCAGTACAGTGGAATGGATAACTGTCCACTACGTATAATATAGTCTCTTTTTACGATTTCTAACTTTAAATCATCTTTTTTCCCCTCTATTCTAGTAAATCTTTTTCATGTTTCTCAAGTAAACCTAACAATTTCAAGTAATAAGGTATCATCAGTTGTAAAAATATTGTTAATTCCAGATACATTTAGAGTGTCTTTAAATTGCGAGGGAACGAGAGATTTTGAAAACTCTAAGTTTTATATTTGGTTTCTAAAAGGCCGAAAGCATCTACATTAAACCTCAAAAGTTGAAGTAATGAAAAACCGATGCAAGGTTTATGTAGTGATAAGGAAACGCCTTCATTGATAAAAATCTTGAAAACAGTTTTCAGATAAATGACGTATTTTTTGAACGTGTTGGAAAATGAAAAATATCGTCGATAAACGCATGACAAAAAGATCGAAATTCCTTTAATATTTGGGCTAAAAAACGTTAGACGTTGAATGGTAAATTACGAAAATCTATAAAACTTACTTTTCTTTCATGAAGTTCGGAGTAACTAACGAAATTAAATCGATCGCGATAATTTGGATATATTCAAAATTCAAACAATACTGCGTAACATTTAAAGTATTAATCACTTTCTTACCAAGAATAAACTCGATAACATCCTTTTGTAACGGCAACGTATCAACGAATTAAATACCTCATTTGTTGAATAGTTGTAAATCTATAACCAATTGATATTTATGTCCTCCATTAATAATTTTCCACGCCATAAATACCAGTAATACAACCGGCGAAATATATTTTAAAGATTTTATCCGTCTTTCATGATATGATGCATTAAACCACTCATCGATGAGCTTTTAACTACGTTTAAATATAGGATAGAGATTAAGGTTGAACTTGATGTTTCACTAACAATTAATAAGTTGAAGCTTTATTATTGAATCTACAGACATTTCAATTAAACCGGTTTCGTTCCAAACGACAGGATAATACTCATAATTTCGTTGAAATTAAATATATTCAACCGGATTAGTCGTATCAATAAGGGTTCCTTATATGGGTTTTGCTAAAGGTACATTTTCATTTATCTTTATGCCGAACGAGGTATCTCTGTAACGTGGCTTATCGCGAAGTAAAATAATACCCACTTTTTATTAGTATGTTTTACAACTTTAGGGACCTCAAATTCTTAAATCAGGTATGTTATTACGTTCAGAAAAGTGGTGTTTGATTACGTTTCAACGAGTGTTATAGTAATCGAAGGTGTACTCATAGGCGTAATATCAACGCGAATAATTGTAAGATCCAACCTAAGTCCAGTTTCAATTTCCGGTATAGTGGTAGATTTATTTAGTGCTTCTGTCGGATTGAATGAAACTTAATGGTTGTTAATGGTTATTTTGGTCGGTTACGTAACTATTGAGAATAAGTTACCAATAATTGTAACTGAAGTAAGAGCTTGTATAGCTTTCTAGAATTTTTCTGAAAGTAGTAATTGTCTTCGTATTTTATAATAATTTTCAAACGCGTATGTTTTAGTATTACAGTGGTAAAGTTGTATCATATAAGGTGTGATCAAGTCGATTAAAGCATGAATGGCGTATATATGATAAGCTATAAATATAATTTTTTTTCTTTTAAGAAAGGCAAAGTACTCAACGATTATTTGTATCATGTATCCACGATAAACTACGACCTTCATATTGAGGGAACCTCTTCGAAGAACAGGCTTCGTTACAACATTATATACGCAGGGGATTTTCGAATTGTCTATTAATACAATTAACCATCTTTTTAAATATTAAAATATCTGTGCCACGTAAACTTTATTTAGTAGCTCGTTAATAAAGCTTCTATACTAAGGAGATAAAAAAGATAAACCTTAGCTATTTTCTACAATAATATACTAGTGATGTTAAATTTATGTAAAGGAATATAAAAAATCTAACGTACTTTGGTAGTAAGACAAATATGAGGACCCACTACTGCGTTGATCATTTTGCACGGAGTTACAAGAAGGTCCATCATAATATAATCAGGGAAATTCATGTTAAACCAAAATTCAGATACCAGAACTTTTCCATCACCCATATGAAGTAAAAGCCCATGAAATTTACATGTATGGCTGGCTCGTATATTAATTTGTAAGTAGCAATAACCATCTTTAAGGAATATTATATCCTTGTCGTTAGAGTCAACTATAACAATATTAAGATTTTCTGTTTTATTTACGATTTTGCCTGAGTTAATTATCTATTTACGATTTCATTGTTATATAAGTCTTTTTATATCTTGAAAAGAAATGCTATATTTTTAGGAATAAGCCTTTACATATAGAAATAATGCGTTATGTACGTCGTAATCTTCCCTATAACAAATACAAGTGCGACGACTAAAAATTAGAGAACTGGGTATTATTATGTAGCCCACTTTACTATCAAAGTATTACGAATTTACTTGAAAGTTTGTTTGTAAGTAATTAAAATAGTCTTTTTAATCCGAATACTTAACGTTGCTAACCTTAGACTGTTTATTGTTCATTTTGTTCTTACGATTACAATCATGATATTTATTAGGATTATCGGGAAGTCGGCTATTACCGCGTTTTCGTTTATTAAAACCACGTTTTCGTTCGCGTTTATCCCGACTATGGTTTTTCTCGGTATACTTGCGAGGCTGATAGTCGTAAAGTTTACTATTATACTAATTTTTACAGACGTATCTCGTACCTTTTTCCATTAATCTCTTACTCATGAGATAAATATTTATCTTTACAAAGGTGGTACTTAACTTTATAAAAATACCTGGAATTATACCAATCGCATGTACTTTTAAAATGAGTTTAATAGTTAATATATCACCTTATTATCACCAAAAAGAATAAGTTTTTGCACTTCGTAACTTTAATTAAAAAGTCATTAATAGTTAATTTTGGATGTAAAGTAGATGTGAACTATTAAATTCAGTTTATATACGAGATGAATGTTAATTCTTGTACTATACTAATTGTTATTATAACATATTAGTATACCTATAGTCTTTACGTAATATTTGTTTGATTCAATATATTTCCGTACTCTTTATTGGTTATTTAACAGGGCATTTAACGAAAACTTGGCTTTTCTGAACTTTATAGTAACCCGTTGGAAATTTATGGGAAAGCGGTGGACGAGAATAGCTATAATATACGCATGGCTACAGGAACACATTTGGCAACGTTTGTAAAAAGCTACCTTTATATTTCCCTAATAAACTAAACATTCCTGGAGTAAAATAAAAAACTTTTTTACGATTTTACTTTAAAATACCGAAAAGGTATTTATAAAAGTATATAAACGTTTTTCAAAACTTTACAGATCGGTAAAGATTGAATTTTCACCCACTGTAATAATACCTGTATTTTAAGGATGAGGATACTCGGTGTTCAATATCCTAATTTTCTTACGTTTTAGACGGCGAGTGTTGTTCGTCGAGTATTACGTAGCTATTGTATTCGAAGTTTGGAAAGGTTCGCGGCGGGTTTGAGAATGAGAGTAGAGGGAACGAGAACGACGGCGAAGAGAGAGCTTACGCTCGCGGCGGTTACGAAAGTGAGGGCGGCAAATAGGCTTAAGTCAGCGAAAAGGCTTATGTTTGCGGTGGTATCAAAAAGGTTCGCGACGGCGATAAAAAGGTTTACAGCGGTAAGGCTCCTTGCCTTTTTCGTTCTGGCGGTGGCTGCTACTCTTTGAAGTATCCGACGAGGTTATGAAAATAGGTATAAATTAGCGATAATAGTGAAAAAAGGGCTTGAGGTTATTAAAATGGCGACGAAATTACTTACAGTTACAAAAACAATGACTTTTATAAGCTAAGGTATCGAGGTGTCATATTACAGTGTTATGTTTTACGCGTTTTGCATTATCGCGTTTTGTAAACTTACTGTGTTGGCTTGTTACGAGTTTTGCGGTATTAGCGTTGCAAACGGCTGTACCAGCTGTTAAGGATATTTCTTTTGATTTTATGGTAACTACAGGTATGAAGCTCGCAATGGCGGCGAACGAACAGCGAATTAATAAAGGTAAAAATCGTATTAAAAGGGTGTAAAAACGTAAAGCTATAAGCGAAGATAAAATAGGTAAAGGTATATATATAGGCGAAAGTATGGATTTTAGTGGCGTTTTTAGTTGAAGTAAAGGGAAAGTGATAGTTATCCATTTAAATGGGGAAAATGTAGGCTTTTTTTTGGAGTGTTTTTGTAAGTGTTTGCTAGCGCCTACAGCGAGGTGTTTATGGCTTATTATTTATAATACCTAACGCTTACAGTTTATGTTTGCTTATAGGTCAAAATAGGAGAATTGTGAAGGAAAATCTGGCGATATACGGTGGTAGTGTAAAAGTTGAAGAATAAGAGTTCCAAAATTAAAAATCAAAGGAAGGTGAGGCGTTAATATTTTCCGTTGCAGGGCTATATGGTTGTAGCTCTGCATTAGTAATTACTTTTCATTACCTTGCAAAAATTAATCGGTTTGGTACTCAGTAAAATCATAGCTTATACCTACCATTTATTTTATTATTTTTACATGCGAACGTATAGTTGTATTCCGTTTTGTATTTAATCTAAAGACTAAGCTAAAGGTACGAATCCACCAGATTATCTTAACAATAAGTACTAATGAGAAGGCTGAACCATAAGTAGGCATACTTATAAGAACGAAGCAAGTACATATAAGTAGGCAATCTCATAAGACAGGACAATACCGCCACTGAGGTACAACATTTATCCCAAAATTCATTTATTTAGTTTACTGTGATAAGTTTTTCATATGTTTAGTAATAATAACTTGAATGGACAATATTATCTTTCAATTATTGCCCGGGATCAAAGAATTTTGAATTATATATTTTTTCCCACATTTTCTTCATTGATTTCGGTATCATATTCAACTATAAATATTAAATTTGAATGATTTGATTTGAATTGTATACGTGAATCATAATTCTGTTATCAATCAATCAATGAATTATATTTAATCTCTGGAGTAATATCCATACCTACGATGATATATAACGTAGATGGCAAATATTATTAACATTGAAGGTACTAAGAAATCCTATAGAGATATAAAGTGTTCATTCATGCATGATATATGTGCATAGCCTACTACGTGCCTTTTTAGGTGACGTTTGCGTGCTGTGCTTAGACTGCGTTCCGACCGCGTCCGGGTCCGGCATTGCCATTTTTTCATAATAATGGAAAATCACATCCGGTATGCATATTGTATGTATACCTTTTGTAAAGTGTATAGCTACGTAACTTAGAGAGTTAATAGCTAATAACTTGAGTTTATAATATGTGTCTCCTTCTCATAAATAATAAAAACTTTATTACAACGTGTACGAGTCGTATATAAGTTGGATACGAATTGAGAACGAAACAAATTACTTTATAAGCTAGCCGTATATTAATTTTATTCGTATCTTTGCACCGTTAACCCAAAGTTCAATAAGAACCGTATCGAGCATACCAAGAATCTAGTAAGAGGCTTCTCATTTTATAGTCAAGGAAGTTATAACGGTTTAGTTTAATTACACGCGCGCTTGTCACAAATCGAGTAAAATGTGTATAGAGTTATACTCTAGCAATTTAAGTATCGATCGTAAATCGCTTGTATACAAAAACAACACTCAACGCCGCTATTGACATTTTAAACTTTCCTTTTTTCTTTTCTTAGTTAGCTTTTTATGCAGCTAAACTTTTTTTAAATTGCGCTCTAGTAGTAAACATTTTTTCATTTGCAATTTAATTACATCATATTTTTCATCTAATTTCATTTTACATGTAATACATTTTTAGCCGTATTCATTTTTTATTTATCTAACTCGAATTACACTATAACAGACGTTTTGAATATTGTTGGTATAGGTCAATTCGTACTAATGCCTTTAGTGGTGGCGATTAACCGACTAGATATAGGGCTTGTTCGTTTTTCTTTTAACATTTTGGCCGTCGAAATCATCGTATAGACTTTTTACTCGATAATTCAACAGTTTGTTTTCAATCATAATAAATATCATAAAATAACTTATTCAACGTAAACCTCAAATATTAGTATATTTCAAGTTAATGGTTCATTAAATTTACTTATTCCCCTCGTTCTTGCGCGGGCATTTCGTGTTTAAGGATATGAAGGTTACTCAAAATCGTAGAATGGGATAAATCCAAAATTATTTTGTTTGAAATCTGAGTATATATTAATCTGATTTTCAGTAAACTATTGCATTTTATGTATCGAATTTGCCATGAGGCTCACTCATTTTGTTATGTTAACTTATCGTTACTTTATAGTGCTGTTTTTATGTTTTATGTGTTGTACATAAGCGTAGTGGAAGTATCCTGTTTTTTAGGTTTGATTTTGCCGTTGTCTTTTCGGATTGAGAGAACGAATTCCGGTTTTACACCGTATCGCCCAAGTTTGAAGGTTGTTTACTATTATGGCCGTAAAAGCGGCGTTGTTTTAGTTTTACGCTCCCTGATCACCCTTTTTCCAACGCCATTATCGGCTGCTACAACACTATCCCCTTTCATCATTAACTGTAATCGTACGGTTTTTTATAACCGGGATTTGGCCCGTAAGGTATTTGTTTTGGTCGCTGTCACTACCATTGGCGGGAAAGTTTAAAGTCCGCCCAAATAGTTTAGGGCCATATTATTAATCAAACACTGTTTCTTATAACTAATATTAGAGATAATCTGTAAATTGTGGTGGGCGAAATATAGAGCTTAATCATAAAAGCATATTATTTTAATTTATATTGTTTTCGTTCATTGAATTTAAAATGAGTTGGTTCGGCCGATAAGTATTACGTCGACTAACGCTTTAACTTCGAACGTATAGCGTCAACGTAAACTAATATGTTACGGTCCTTCGTAACCCGTTTAGAGGAATACCCTTCCCGGTTCGTCTTATGTAATTTGTATCACTCAGTGTTCCCTAGTGTTCGCCGCCGAGAAGTAAGGCGCTACAACATTATTGGTATCTCAATTTCTCAAAGTAAACAGATAATAAAAAGAGTACATAAATAAAGACGGGTAGTATTTTATGAAAGTCGTTATACAATCGGATTATTATTCTCTTCATTCAAGCGATTCCTTTCACAATTACGAAAATTGAACTAAAGTTAATCTTTTACCGGATATCGTTTTTCCGGACGTCGTCAACGATTTACATTTATTTTCATTTGTTATTAAACATATGCTAAAACTCTTTACACTATCGTCGTACCTTTAAAACGATATTCTAAAATTATAACTATTCGTCTAGTCGAATCTGTTACAAGCCTCGTATCTATGTTAACTTTTAAAATAAAAAAAGAAATCATTTCGATAAACCAGTTGATTAAAAGTAAACATGTTAATTTCCAATTTTTAATAATTCAATACCAATTGATTAATTTGAATTTAGATGTTGAGTTGGATTATGAATAGGTAACAATAATCCGTCAATATTTCTAACTACTTTAATTAAACTATTAAATATCGCTATTCCTTTGGGGGTAATATGATGTCTATATATGCTATTGAACTTTTACCTGAAATATTAATTTACTTCAATGGTATTTACCTTATCAGAGCCGCGATCCCTCAAAATACATATAGGGAATACATGAAATCCATATTTTTCATCACTAAGAAAATCCGTAGACACTTTAACATATATAAATTAGATTACTTTGAATCAAAAAATCTATAAAGTAAAGACATCAAAATTACTCAATAGAATGAACCGTTATTACTAACAAGAAAAATCATTTTAAGTTCAATTCAATTGTGATATTAATAGTGATTTGGGTTGTAACAGTATTTGTTAAGTCTTTATCGTAATGAACAACGAGTTTTTTTACCGTTACATAACGTATATATTCGATATAGTCCCCAAATATTAAGAATTATCCCCCCCTTATCGTGATTTTGAGAAAATCCCCGGAATAAGAGGTTTTTATACAGATATGCTATAATAAGCGAGTCGTAGTTTTAGTATAGAATTTTCGCGGATAATCGTTTCTAATTTGGTAATTATATGAGTCTACAGTAATCTAATATAATTCTCGCATAAATATCATAATTCTTTATTCCCATTAAATAGATAACCTTGACAATAAATTGTCCAACATTTGGAATAATCGGTCATATTCAGATTATATATAATTTGTTGTTCATGATACGCTGATCTAATGCCATCGTCGAAATCCCATTGTAAAAATGCCGTAATCTCTCAGTATTAATTGGGTTGGAGACTCGGGCGTGCGCCAGGCCCGTTACGTTGATATAATCGTCCATATATTCTCATATTTTAGCTTATCCCTTACCCTTAATTTATCACACATTGCTTTCAATGAATTTAGCTATATATCATACCACAATATGAATTTTTATAATATATAAGTTTATTATCATTTCATTTTATAAAACTATGACGGTTATATAAAAATCCTGCGTGCAGCTTTCATTGACTTTATGTTTATCTTATAGGCTTCGGGTTAAGATATTCGAATGAGGTGTTTTGATTGCTTGTCAATACCTCAAATAGTAGTAACAAAGCAAAAGATTTTCGGCTTAATAGGCTTGAAGTGCTGAGATCCAATAGGGTGATAAAAAATACTTTAGTTTTTATGAATTTGTTAAAATCGTAAAAAAGAATACGTTTATTACGTAATTCATATGATTATTTCATTGTGTAAAATACTATCGTAACGAACTTCTTATTTTCATTGATATAATTATATTTCACTTTTGAGAATTTTACGAAATGGAAATTCATCAGTTTCAAAATGTCGTTCACTTCATCTTTTGAAAGGTATTATTTGAAACTTATTTACAAAAAATGTTTTTTTTACCGTTGGCCAGTCTGGTTCTCATGAGCTAAACTTGAAACCGTACTAGAATCCTATTTCAACGATTGAAAAGTTTGTTTCTCGCAATCAATATAAGCCTGAAGGGTTCTCTACTCCGTAAATTGAATAAGGCAATTCGCTCATTCGGAAAAGTTAAATATAAAGTTTTGATTAAAGCTGAGAAATTTGAGAAAACTTTAAGCCTTACGAATAATGTAAGGAAATTATTGGTATGCTTTAATGGTTACAAAGCAGTCGATTCGAATCACTTTCATCGAAGTAACTGGTGCTGTATTAAAATTACTTGATTGAATGGGTATGTTCGAAGCTTGGTAGATCGCTAGCCGGACTGTAAACTAATTTGTACGGATAAGCTCTTTGGCTTATACCTCACCTTGATGTAGGCACCTATTGCACTTCACTTTTAGTACAACGTATTTAAATACTACAAACTATATTAAATTTGAAGTATGAACAATCAACTTTACTATAAGTATCGTCGAATTGACATTACTGTATTTGATTCTTATTTGAACACTGGCAGCTTTTTGTTTTATGACCACACGCTAGCGTAACCGGCCGTTAATTAGTAGCTACCTCTGCAATCTATGATTAATATATAAGTAAATAAAAAGCTAGAACCCAGTTGTTTCCGATTGATTTGTACTGTAATCAACAAATATTACGGCTCCTTACTACCCCTTTGTTCCCTTCTTCCGATGTCTTCATTCTTCCATTCCCGTGTATAGATCTTTCGCTATAAAACTATGTGTATCACATATTCCACCACTAACGTACCTTTTAACATTAGTTTTAACTACTATTATTATTACTTTCTCTACCATTACCATTGATATTATTAGCCTGGAAGTCTTTAAACTTGCAAAAGCTACTCTTTTTTTCCGCAGAACGTATCGGGCGATTTTTGTAGCCCTCGATTCGTATAGTTAGCGTTTTTCTATTTACAAATATTTTTAAGATGTAATGTGTCGTAGCTATATTTTGAGCGTTAGGCATGTTATCTTTGCCTTTAATGTATCGGAATTTATCAATTTCCCAGCTTTTATATTCTTTCTTCAAAACTGAACGTTTATTTTCAATATTTTTGATTTTTCATTCATTGTTTTAATAGGTATTCGTAGCAGCTGAGGAACCGGAATATATAATTATTGGTATTTAAGATAATTCTAAACATTGGTTTATAATCCTTAATATGACGTTGGTTAGTATATTAATATTAAAGATTGTTTTTGTATCGTAAGCTTTTAAAGACAATACGTCACGTGTTATACCTTTATTCTTAATGGATATGTTATGAATAAGGTTAAAGGCGATTCTGAGTTTTCCCCTTATCTTTTTTATCGTTAGCCAGGATTATATGAGTTCCAATTTACGATATAAAGTCTATGTTATTGGTAAATAATCTATCCGTAGAGATTATGAGCTTCGTTTTCGTTAAATTCTCCGGAATTATAGTCATTTTGTAAGTAGTTTCATTGTTATTTCACCCTTATTTTAAGCTGTTAATGTTTTCGTTTGGAAAACAGAGTATTTATATCGAAATGACAAGGTTGTACGTCACTAGCGGGTAATATAATGTGGTAATATAGGCCTTATAAACTTTTTACTTTAGGTTTCTTTTGAATTTTACCTTGATAGAATTGTAGATAGTCATTACACGCGTCGTTTTCATTTTTGACGTAAGCTAATATAAATATCGTTATTAAACTCAATATTATAAATATGTACTGACGATGAATTAAAGTTATATTTTATATTTTTAGGTAGTGTTCCGATTCGCCTTTTTTTGAATTTTTGAATTTTTGATTATACTTTATTCTACCGCTCCAAACCTTGTATATTTATGATAAAAAACTTTATACTCCTCTTGATCATTAACTTTTAATTCAAAAGTGAATTTCTTATATCTAATCGTTTTTGAAAGTACGTTTAATGCGTTAGGAACTAATGAAAGCGTGTTTTAACTAGTTTTTATCCAGTATTTATTTAACTTATTATTATATGAGCTTGGAATTTACACTTTAGTTTTGAGATAAGTTCTAGTAGTGTAATACGCTCAATATCGGTGTTTGATTACGTGTATACTTACGATATATCACGACTATTCAATGTAAATTTATCTTTCATACAAACAGTTTAACTAGTAGTAACATCGATAGTGAATGGTTAGCTAATTATTTGCGTTAATGATCATTGAATGGAGATATAATTTCACTTTTATTACCGTATCTATAAACTATTAGCCTTAATGTTACCTACGATCAATCCGTGGTATTATTGGAATCTCCGTAAATCATCTTCGATTTAAAAATGATGAAGATTTGATATTTAAATTTAATTCACGGTCAATATTACATAACTCTAGAATAAAATATGCCGTTCATTTTAACTTGGTAGATTGTATTAAAAAAGAGCTTACCCTATATATTAATAATGCCTTCAAAACGAAACTCAGAGTCAATTTTCAGTTATATTTCTCTTTTAAAAATAACCAAGTCGTAATATACATTTTGTTACGAAGGTAATCCCCGGTACCGTTTTTCTCTTCAAAATCTGTCCTATTAAAAAAACTTTATACCATTGATATTTTAATGATTCATTGATGATTAGCTCGAAAGAATGATAAGAGTAAGTTCTCTTCATTCGGAGTTTATTGACGTTAAAAAATTTATCGGATTAAAGTTCTTTTTAACACAGTAGAAGCTAGATAATTCGGAATATAATATAGGATGTTAGTAGTTTTAATTAATATATTGAGGTAAGTGATACTTAAGATTTTGCATAACCTATTTCATTTCCTTATCTTTCGCTAAATAAGGAATTTCCCTTCAAGGGGGAGGGATAATAAGTCTGTTATTAATAATTAGTTTCTAGTATTAAAGGTTTTGTCAATTTGATAGCTTGTCGATTCCTTGATTGATTTCGTTAAGGCTTTATCATATAATATTACACGGTTTTCGGTATGTAATGATGATCGAGGTTTAGTCCTTATGCGTAGGTGAAGCTTTGATACCACTGAAGTCATTATAAGGCTGTTGGGAATAATATTATCACTAATGCCCCTAATCGTTATTTCAAGACGTTCATTTTCACTTATAAAACTTCCGATCTTTGTTGTAGGGATATTATAAGCCGTTAATATTTTTTCGTAGCCCTTTTCAACTTTTCGAATACTTTCATAGGCCATACTCAGAACATATTGATATTAAATCTTGTCGATTCAATATTCGTTCAACACTATATGTTGATCAAATTGGTTTCGATGTCGTAAACAATACTTTTGGTAGTTTAAGTAATGTGTTCATTTTCAAAGTACGTAGTACCGCATTTGTTTTTTTCGTATAAAAAATTCAACGAACATGTCGTTGTAAAAAGTTGTAGTTAGATTTATAACGTAAAGTATTCGTTCTCCCTCTGTGTAAAATAAGTTTATCCAAACTTTAATATTTATATTTTAAGTTCCGTTTGACGTTAATTTTAACATTAAAAGTGTTATGGATTATATTAAATACTAGTGTTAAATACGTAGAATTAACTATGATGCTGGTAAGTTTTTATGATAGAAATCAGTCGCTTTTAAAATTTTATGAGGCCTATTGATTAGAGGATGATTAAATTTATAATGAAATTAACAACGTTGAGTTTCATTTCAATTCAAAATTGTTATTTTAGACTTTAAATACCAAATTAGAAGTATTTTTCTTCCAGGATAATAAATAACCTTTTCCGCTTTTTACTTGACCCATTGTAATCATTTCAATATTAACTTGAAAGCCAAGGTTTAAAATAAATTCAAGATGAAGTATTTGAAGGGTCGGGATTTCAAGATATGAAAAATAATAAGGTTCGTAATAATTATATTAATCGCCGATCTCAATAAAAATAACTTATTTTTAAGATTGAAGCCAACCTAAGTTCTCTCGGTATCTCTATTGTAAATTTAGTAACCATATGTGTACCACTTTGTAATGCTATATTTTACCAATAGCCCTTTATTAATTATCGTGTTATTCATAAGTCCTAAATAATACCTTAAATGACATGTTCAGCGCAACGATCTTAAAACTGAAAAGGTATATAAATCTGGCGTTATCAGAGTTGTGTTGTCGATAAGGGTTTTTACTTGTTAGGCAGCATAGGAAATTGTCGTCAGGAAATTATAACGTTTTTTTTGGGCCGATATTAGTATTTTTCATTAATCATTAGCTGTAGGTTTATAATTTTTTTTTCTTATTATGACCTTTGAAATAGATTAGTCGTTATATGAAATGTTCATTAATATATTCAATTGTCATAAATTCAATAATGTTAATTGTCGAATTTAAATTCACCTCATTCTGCCAATTGATGAACTATAAAGGAAAAAAAAAAACTTTTTTTGTCGGTGATTTGGTTATATTTATTTTTTGGGGCCTTGAGTTACCCGTATTAGCCGTAAATTTTGTATTCACAGTCGATATAATACGTATGATATATTTTATTTTGTCGTTATTAAATTTCGAAGTTCAACTGTATATACTGGTTTATCCGGTGATTCGAGTTGTTACGGTCGTAACAAGAAACGCAAATAATTTTACAATGATTTCGAAATAGTGTTGGTGCATTGAAGAGCGTTTTCGCATTCCATATAACCTGTAATAATTTACCGAACTTTTTGGCGTAAGGTTCCATCGAATATTCCTACGTTTTACGTTAATTATTAGTGAAAACATTAGCTTTTTGGGAATTGGAACAAGGATTCTAATCCCATGTTTCATTTTAATAATATGATTGATCATATAAGACCACGTAATAATATTTGAATATATATGGTGTTAGGTTAAATGAATATGTTGTTCAAAATATCCTTAAACATTATTGTAGATTCCGCGAAAGAAAAAGTAATGCGTTAAATATCAGAGGTCATAATCTTCGGCTTATCTGGTAGATAAATTGAGAAACGAAGAGTACAAACCTGGAAATTTCACCCTTATCCAACGGTAAATATTAGGAAACGGGCGTAACTTGCCGTCGAAAAAGTTATACGGCTTACTATCATCATTTTCCCATTCTTACAGATCTTACCTAACGTATCAATTGCTGAATAATCCATATTGATTCAAAACAAATATCGGGTGTAAAAAATAATTTATTAGTCGCATACAATATTTCAATACGTCGATTAATAATGAAGTTTATGTTAATAGTCGTAATAATTACCATAAACCGAGTTTGAGTGAGAAGAACTAGTAGTCGTACCCATAATAGGTTTACCTATAAATTTATTCATTTCTCTTCAATTTAACTAATCAACTTCAATGTGTTCAAAATCTTAAAAGTAAGGTTTTTTAAAGTTTTTTTTAGCGGGGGATATGATAATGGCTAGTTTGAGTATTAAGAGCTAAGTTTAGGATTTATTTTTAATTAAATGGTTAATTGGGGGATTATCTGCGTAAAATTTGATTCAATGTTCACGTCCCATGTTATTAAACCTTTAATTCACATGAAAGTGGTTAAAACCCTTATTTGCGCTTAGGTTGGTTTTTATAAACACGTGTAAGCGTGTTAAAGATATTATCGCTAACGATACCTTTAGCTTGATTTTTAAGGATTAATTCAGGGTTTTTATCGACGACTTTTTCCTAAATATCGTTAGCCAAATTACCTTTCTTCTCTTTTTTATATAGAAGTTCATGTATCGGTTAACGAGTTTAGTTTTCAGCCTTACTTTGGCAAATTTGTTGATAATTTTTATATATATTGAGATTCCGTTTTATAAACACTTTTATTCAGGTATTCTAATAGAATATTATTTAGTTAAAATCTATTCGACTAAAAGGTATTCATCAAGTGTGATAAACTAAATGTCTTCGTCGTAGTATGCCTCGAAATTAATATCGATGGCGATAATCGTTGTTTTCTTAACAGGGTTCATAACAGCAGTGATTTTAAAGAGTTTTATAGCTATTTCAACGAAAATTGAAAAGTGTAAGTGGTAATGAAGTAGTTTAAAATCAAGTTTATTTACTATGAAGGTTGATGTAGTTATATACGGTAAATCTTAATTGTTTTTACGATTGAAAATTTGCAGTTGTATGATTAATAAAAGTGGTTGTAATAGTATTTATTGATCCATTTTCAAAATTACCATCTAAATCATTTTCTAGGCTTCCAAACAAATAATATTAACGCCTTTGAAATTTATGGATCAAGATTTATGAGTATTTTTATTAACGATACTTTCGCCAAGTTATACACTACTGCGAAAATTAATACGGCCTATACATCTTCTTTACTTACTGTCCCGAATAACTAATATAGCTTATAAGTGACCTTAATAAAAACCTTTTCTCCATCTTTAACTTCCGTTTAATATAGAACGTTATCGGTCGGTAATTTATTCTTTTACCTAGATTATCTGGTCTTAACCTAACACACGCTAATCAATATTAGTAGGCCTTTATCATTGAAACGTATTCGATTCGAAACACTGTGGTTGAAGTAACTAGTACTGCTTTGAAATTAGTTGATTAATGTGGTAAGCTCTAAGAATGTGAGACCGCTTGCCGGTTGGCACACTAATTGGTATGGCGAAACGCTTTGGCCTGTGCCACACTTTGAACTGGGCACCTACTGCACTGCAATTGCTGTGAAGTGTATTCAAATCTAACAAATTATGGTCAATTTTTAGTACGCAAAATCAAATTAACACCAAGTAAAGTTGAACTGAGTGTACTGCATTTGATTGATTTTCCAACAGCAAATTTATTCACGGATAGCCCGGATTTATCCCGGATTGAGTCTGATATTAACCCTAGTTTTTTTGATTAAATTTATTCATTTTACGTTGTTAATCACAAAATTACATTTTTTTCACACTGAAATTTGATTTTAAGTCACTAGAACGGCTTCAAATCTCGCGAATTTTTCCTATGCATTTTTTCTGTAATGAAGAAATAAAGGAAAACCAAAAGATTGTTCAGTTAAACCCTAACAAAACTTTCCAAAACATCTGCTAGTATATATTTAACGAAATATTGAAACTTTGGTAGCTCCCCAGCCATCTTTAATGAAGTAATTAATTATTTGAATCGAGAAAAACTAAATTGAAAACATGTTAATATTGCTTATCTGAAGAAGACACGTATATAATATAACGTTACCCTAATATCCAGTTTCGTTAATTACGTTGATTTGAATAACAAGCGTTGAGTTTCCTTAAAAGTAGGCTAGGAAAAACGATTTGTCTAGATAATTTTATTTAAACCCCATCAATCGTCATAAAATCGGTACCGCTCCTCGGCCCCCCCCCATAAAAAAAAAACATTTATAAGTAAGTAGTATTAAAATGATGATCAATGAAGAATTTTCTGATGTTATAACCTAATTAAAAAAAATGTTTTACGATATCAAATATGACGACCCATATTATCTATCTTATGAAAATATTTCTTTGTTTTGCTAAATATGGATATAATAATCGAATTTCCAACGATACGGGGGTAGACTCGTTACAATGTCCTAATTGAATAGATGGACAAAATTATCTCATTCAGGTGAAAGGTGAGACGAATTTTTATTTTCTTTCATAGCCGATGGCATGCTCGAACGCCAAATTCATATTATGTTAAAGTTATTTGAAATAAAAGATAATAACGACTAACACGTAATAAACGTCATAACCCATTGAATCCAGATCTTCAATCTATTCAAAATATAGTTTCTCATTCCTTTATTATCTTGTCACAAAGGTTATGTTATAATTATTTCGATCTATAACTCTCATTATTTCAAGATTTTTATGCAATTTTCCCCGAACTTTTCAACAATTCATCTATATCATATCAATGTATAAATAACGATATGTTCCGATTCATTCCATAAATAATATGTATATATTTTGGTTTTTATAATCTATCAATAGTTACGCGAAAAGGATTTTGCAAAGACGTTATATACTTCTTTAGATCCTTGATACTGTATGGAAATTTGAATATATAACAGCCGAACTTGCACTCGCTTGAATCTTTAGGTTTTATAACAATTTATAACATAATAATTATTATACAAAAAAATAACTTGAGTATAAAAACAGTTAGTATTTTTGAAAATCATTGGGATAAGACATGGATTTTCGTTCATAAATTATTGAATTCAAACAAACTCATTTAAATTCAGTTTCATAATTACGTGCGTGAAGTAATATAATTCATAAATAAAAATGTTTTCAAGACAACAGCTTTCCTCTTAACCGATTATACAGCACAGATGTTCATTTCCTCTCCTTGCATTTATTAAGATTGTATCAGAAGAATATCCGTGCATAGTTTGTAAGTCCTTCAGAAGTAATTTGAAAAGTAACAGCGTTTATAATGCTTCTTCAATTCGCTAGAATAACAGTTGTCCGTCGTTATTAATATTATTTAATTTGTTTGGTCTTGAACTTGGTCTTAAAGAGCTGATAATCGTCTTTAGATTTGATATGGACGATTTTATTGAAGTGATAGACGCCGATCTGCACAGCTTTTTCACGAGTGTGTTTAAAAAGCTTAAACCCCTATTATAACCGTATTTATATCCGGTGGTGGTACTTATGCATAGCTAGAGAATTTGCGTTTATAACGCCATTCTAAATCCAAAACTAATAATTTATTAACGCATTCTCAGTTTTTGTTCGAGTTACGATAGAAAAAATACAATAAACGTTCATCGTAGTGAATTCATACTAGACACGTGAAAATATGTAAAAAGTGAGAATAATTATGTTTTTACGCTAAAGGTCAACCCAAACCATCTACCTATGATAATAGCCTTTTGAACTTGATAATGCATAACTTTTTCAAAAATTGACTTTATAAACGATTCTATTAACATAATTAATACTTTTTTTTAGAACGGTAACTATCGTTGAACCCAGTTTTAATATAATTTAGAACATTGTATACGTAATATATTCCATTGTATCCTCCAGGTGTATAATAAATATCAATAGTTTATTCAATGACCGATGTTGTTAGTAGAGCTTTCGCCGTTGCAACTTTGTCGATTTGAATCGTGATCGAAGTAACAGTATTATTGCATTGGTAAGATGATGGATGTATTGTTCTAGGTTTAGCAGACCGCTAGCCGGTCTTCACAGTAATTTTTATGGCCAATTGCTGGCCCGTTCCCTAAAGTGAAATTCAGCGTATTACCCTCAACTTACACACAATGTGGTAAGTCCGCACAAAGTAATACACTTGCAGTACGGTTAATTTTACTGTAAGTAAAGTTGACCTACTAAACTGTATTTTATACTATTTTAATACTGGCAGCTTTTTATTTTGTACAAATACGCTAGTATGGCTAAACAATATTTACCTGTTACTATTAAATTGCTTCCTAGTTCACTGGCCAGAACCCTATCAATTCCAGTTGGCTTCCGTATTGAATTTAACCCAATTACATACAAATTGACCCCATTTGACATCATTTACTCCGTTGCCCCGAGGTCTGAATTTATCAACTCATACAAAAAGTTCTTTCGCCACATCACATTGCAAGCCTCCACTTCAACCATCTCAGTAAAACAAGTCGCCATTATTAATTCCTCTACTTCCCTAGCAATCTTCCAATTTTCCGGCACATACCTGTCTGCCATCACGTTATTTCGCCCTTTTGGGCGGCTTATTGATGTCGCCCTCGATTCGTATGGTCAATTAATTGCTGTCTACAAACCATTCTAAAGCTTTAATCGACGATTTCTTCTTTATAACATCCGCGGGTTTATCTTTTCCATCAATCAATCGGATCTCCTCAATTTTCGCCACTAGTAGGCTTTAAATAGTGTCATCACGTCAATCATCAGGCGTTTTTCACTCATGGTTCCGGATTTAAAAAGGCATTTAACTAGGTATCATAAGTCGGTATAAATTAAGACTAGGATAAGAGGAATTTTCAGTTACCTAATAATATCATTAAGAGTTTCACATACTGATATGCCTATGTTATATCTTGTTATTATAACGTAAACCTCCGAAGTTAACACACTTCGTATAATCCTTTTACACTTAAGAGAGGTTGAGTAGATTATGTTATAGATAATACTAAACTAGTTTTCTCGCCTATCTTTTTAACGAGGTTTATTAGACACCCGATCTATATAAACAAATCAGTGTTATTGATAAATGAACCGTTGGTAAAGATAATTTACTGGGCTCTTAAGAAGTCGATTAGAACTATATTAATTCCTCATTTTAGGTTTCTCATCTATTATTCTAGTATTTTATCCAACCGGATAAAATCCTTTTACGTTGGATTTTGTGTTTACGTCGCGATGGATAGGTCGAAAGAGGCATCTAGTAAGTATAAGGTAGTAATATAATTTCCTCGAGTACGCTATTTCAAGCACCGTTAAGCCGCAACCACGTTAGTTTTTTCAATTATAGCCAAAATAGAGCTCTATCCCTTTTAAAGAAAACCTAGGCCGGCGTTAATACGAAGCATACGGATTAAGGATTTATTAAAGTCAAGTTGATTGCCTTTTGTCAACGATATTACTGGCTTATAGTTTTAAAACTTAATGACTTTAATTACTTGTTATTTTCATGCTACAAACCTTATCGTTTCGACGAAAAGGATGTTGTTAGTTTATATGCTTATTACACAAAAATCTTTTTCTTACGTTACTAATGCGTGCGAGTTGTATATTAAAGACTTTATCGTGCGCCATAATTTGTATTTCGACTAATAGGTTAGGCACTACTCGATGTTTGCTTTAACTAATCCATTAAATAGCTTCATATGATGTATTACCATACTTCAACGACAAAAAGCATGGAGTTCCAAAGTATTTTTAACAATACGATCCGTTGTAAATCCGATATTAATTGTATGTAGGTTTACATTATATCATGGCCATTAAACGCAAACTTACCTTTAGTTTTAATTAGTAAACCTAATCCTTCAACGACAACGAAACTCAAGTTAATCTTTAATATATTTTATAATTACGTAAGGATTGAAGTTTCGCTTTTATTACCATATCTTCAAACAATTTAACATAATTTATTGTATGGTCGACCCGTGGTCTGACTCTTAACATCGTAAATAATCTTTAACTTAAAACTCGTGACTTTTCGATTTTAAAGGTTAAAATCGGGTTTCGTTACAAATTGTAAACCTCCTCAGGTTAATAAGTCTTCATTCTCAACTTTATCGCTTTGCTTAAAAGGTTTACCGAATATTTTCATAAACCGTTACGCTTGAAGCTTTAGTACCAAGTCTTTGACATTTTTATATTTTTTTTTCCATCAATAGTATTATAAATACGACCCGGTGTGTAGTCCTCCTTCTTAAAGCTTTTATTTTTCGTATGTTGTCCGCTCTGGCAATGTTTTTTCGGCTTATTGATTGCTGATATAGGAGGTTCATATGAGCTTAGTAGTTTAGCATAAGGATCTTTATCCTTAGTAGCCCAAATATAGGGCTTAACCAGTGATTCTAAAAGGTATAAGGCCGTTAGAAATTTCGATAACTATTTCGAAGTTTGCGATACTTAATATTTTATATAGTCCTTTTTATTTACCCAGTTTCCGTTACACGAGGACTTCCCTTTTTAACGGAAATGAAAGTACTTCGACAGTAAAATGTCCGTTTTCAGTGTTAAGGGTGTTATTAATTTAGCGGTGTATAGATTCGTTTCGAAATTCACTTAAAGCTTTGCTATATACCGTAACACGTTTTCAAATACTTACCCAAAGCACAAATATACTCCTTATTAGTGAATACGTTACAAAGACTCATAATGTTAACATTTAACCGTTAGGGCGTATAATATCATTTGGGCATTTTACTGTGATATATAAGTATACCTCTGGATCCGTAAAGCTTTTAATATTTAGCGTAAGGATATTTTACGCTCGGGAAATAGGGAATATGCCTTTTCGACCATTTCAATATTTTAGTAAGCTGTTATAGGTACCTATTTGCACTGGATAATTATTATTTAAACATTTTCCAGAAATTTCGCCGCCATAAAGTTGGTACCAGTATTGTGGTCGACGACATCAAGTGGGCCTAAGTACGTGTTCATCTACAATATCTTTAGCGTTTCCAATGAATCTTTTTCCGAAAGTGAGTTTAAAGAGTTCATTTTGTAAAAAGATATTGCGAAGTATGAGACGTAAAGAACAGGCTTATTATTTGTATAAAATATATTAATGAAGATTTTGCAATGAAATTCTTTCCTGTCTTTTAATGTAAACTTAAGTTTCTGGGAGGCTTGGGAATACGGTAGGGGAGTAATGAAAAAATTCATTCAATGGCTGTAAAGGCAAAATATTTCATATGTCCATGCCTTACTCACTCTAGAACTCTTTATAGCCTATTAATGACTAGATAGTTGAAGCGCCGGAGTAATTAAAATATTTGCGGCTTTTTTAAGTTTAATACCAATACTTCCAGGCTTTGAAAATGAAACTATAAGTACTCTGACTTTAAGGCGAGTAAAGCCCTTTGGCTGTTTTTAACCAGTTCGTTTACGTTAACGTAAACATTGATGCCGAGGGTTTTTACATCCTTGAAGAAAAGTAGAAAAAGGATAGCGAACTTGAGGATATAGAATTTGATAATTTTTTGAGTAGTTTCAATTATCCTTGTCTTTAGTGACGATAGTTGTTCGCCTGGTTTAAAGCTTGCTTTGGCTTATTAGCACCGTAATGATAAATCTTAGTTATTATATTATTTTAACTTTGCAAAGTTTTGTACTTCGAATAGCCTCTTGTTAAGTACCTTGATACTATTATGTTTGGTATAATACCTTCAAACGAATGGTTTGCATAACAATCACGAAAATTAAAAGTGTGTAAGGGATTAGGGGCTTGATTAAGATAAAGGTAAAGGTTTTTACTATCCAAACGGTATAATAAGGCGTGGTCGGCTAATTACTATGCCGCGTTAAAAGCAGTGTTTTCTCTTCATTTGATTTGCTTAGTGGCGCCGTTAATTCTTTCGTCGTCTTCGAAGTTCACAATTTAATTTCAGTAGTCTTGTTTAAAAAAAGTGTAGTATTGGGCGTGTTTTATTGTTTTTATATTATTACCGTTGTTAGGGAGTGTCGAGCTAAATAGTAGCTAGACTTACCATAGATTCAATATCTCTTACCCCCATTAAGATGATAGTGTGATCGGTTATTAGGGTCGCCTGAAATTTTGCTTCATTGGCGTTAATGTGGTTATTACCTTTAATTTAGGGACGAGGTCGATAGGCCAGACCTTTGGCGTTATAGGCGCTCGTATTTGTGGTTAACGTAATGGAGCACCATAAGGTCTTTTCTATCCACGTTATAGAAGTTGTTAGTTTGATGTGATATATTCTGTGAGTTCGGTGTACGCGTTATTTCAATGGAAAACTAGGATCGTAAGAGGCTTAAACCGCTTTGGTAGGTGGTATTCAGACGTTATAAGGCGTATTCGAACTCGTTAACGCCTGTAAGTACTACTTGTACCTACTCGCAAAATATATTTTTGTTAACATAAGATTTTCCTATTGCTTTTTGATATAACATTACCTTGTCAAACATTGAATTGAGGACACTCATTGGTATTTCTTTTTTTTCTTCTTAATCATTATTGTACTTTTCCTGGAAATGACTGTAATGATCACACTAAATACCTGTTAGTATATAGAAGGTGTCAGAGGGTTTATATTATCAAAAAAGTAGCAGAGGAGTTGAGTAAACAATATCGCAACCGTGCAAGTAATGATCAAAAGCCATGAGGCTATTCAGAATATACTGAGACTGAATACTTAGATTGACAACTGAAGAGCTATCTATTGAATCTATGAAATGCCTAGAGAGTGTGTTCCTTATATATCTAGCTCTTCAGTTCTGAATCACTGGCCTATATTGCTAGGCAGCATAGGCGGTCTCCTGTCTATGCTGCCTATGTCTTGATTATTCTTAGGCGTAACCCTATCCCTGGGTTGCTGACATAAGACACGTGTGTTCCGCGCCTGATGTGTTGGACACCTGGCTCTGAGTGGCTCAGCTGCCTGCTGCCCTGTTTCCTGACCCAACTATTATCTAGGACATAACAATGACCTAATTTATATTATATCGTGTATGGTGGACGTCATGTTCTCAATGTCCCTTTATATTATCGTAGACTTCGCGAAACGTAGTGGCTTGACTCAGGAAGGTTAAGTAATAGTTTTTTAGCATGCCTTATTATGATTTCGGAGAATAGTAAGTTAAAACCCAAAGAGAGATATTTTATCCATTTTCAGATGTGTAAACAGAGTATTATCTTATAGTAGCAAATGTTATAGGGTTTTCCGTCTTACTTTTTTTCATCGTTTCAAATCTTAGCGAAGTCCATAAAAAACTTGTGGTTAATATTAATTATTTTGATCGGTCTTAGAAGAAGGTCACGATACACGTCCTAGCCTTAAATGGTATTTCCTATCAGTTCAAGCTCCAAATCTTTCGAAATACGGTTTTAAAGATAATTGCCTGTTGACTAACTTGAAGGATCAAGTCTTGTGATAAGATCTGTAATTGGTTTTCGCATATAGGTAAATATATAAGGGTGAGGGTTTTAAGGGCTTTGTCGATTTAATGGTTAAGGGGTAATAGGTATTTAAAGGTTTTGTGAGGCCTGACAATTTTACTTAATTACCTAGTATGAAATGATAACCTTAATATCTTTTGTCGCGTTAGCAGCTGATACTTTACGTGTTTTTCCGCCTTTAATAGTATATTCCACGTTATTAACTAGGGGTATTAAGTTATCGAACAGGTTAACAGGTTTCTTATCTCGTAACTGTAAAGAGGCTTGACTTTGCAAAGAAATAAAGGGTGATTCCCTTAAATTATTCATAAAAATGTTAAAGGTTTTTAAAAGCTTGGCGTTGGCTTCGGGGGACCTATAGATATTTCTTGAGTTAGGTTAACTCGAAAATAATTTTTACCATCCCCTTAAAATCTTATCTAGTATGTTAATCCCACACTTATTAAACTTTGCTTTTAATTTAGTTTTGACGGTACGTTGGATTGTCGTTTACATGTCTAGTGTCTAATGGTTGAAAAACTCGCGAAAGTTCTGAAAAGCGCGGACGCCGCCGTCAACCTCTTTATCGGTTTCCGATTCGATTATTTACTGGATAACGTAGTTTTTTAGGTAAACCTCGGTGGAAGTTTCATCAATATTAGTAATCCAAAGTTGTTCGTCATAGTTGTTAACGAAAACTGTTCCGAGGTTTTTAATTGCTTTTTCCCTCTTAGGGCTGATAATGGCTTTAATGCGAGAGCTTTCGGTAGCTATCTTGACCTTTTTGTTTGTGTAGGACGTGTAGAATGCGTAGGGCAAGGGACTTGGTGATCGTTGGGCGTGGGGACTTGGTGTTTTCAGCGTGAAGTTGCATGACGTTATTTATTTGACGTAACTTAACGATTTTTGGTGTTTTTACTCAGGGCAGCGAACTTAACGATTGAATTGGTGTAGAGAATGAAAAAAGTGAAATAGGGGCAAAATTTTGGTGTGAAGGGTGAGGTCGAAGGTCGTTTGGTGGTAGAGGGCGAAGGTTGTTTCTTGTGTTTGTTTGGTGTTGGGAACTTAGTCGTTTTTGCAACAGTAGCTCCCGAAGTTGCCAACTTGTCGTTTGGGACTTCTAACAGTCAATCTCAACGTCATGACATAGGATCAATAAAGATTTCTTGTTGTTTTTCAATACGATACCGTCGCTAGCTTTCAGATTGCCGTTTTAAGACTGATACAACCCAAAAGTCTTCTCTGTTTTCCTTTCATTGTAAGACTAACACAGTACTAATAGATGCCTTTCGCAAGAATCTTTCCTCTACCCTAGACGCCATGGTTAATGTAGAGCGTAATTGGAAAGTAACTTTTTCTTTTACATAGCTAATTTCTGCTTAAGCTGATAGGCACTAATTAGTATTGGTAGGGACTTAGACGTTGCAATGTTATTGATTCGAATCGTGGTCGAAGTAACAGTAGTATTATATTGGTCAGATGATATATGTATTGTTTTAGGTTTAGCCGACCGCTAGCCGGTCTGCACAGTAATTTGTATGGCTAATTTCTTAGACCGTACCCTAAAGTGGAGTACAGTGTACTGCACTTGACTTACATACAATGCGGTAGTTCCGCACAAACCAATACACTTGCTTGACCTACTGCACTGATTGTAATACTATTCCAACAGATGTATAATATATCTATACATAAAACAAAGTATACAATTCTTCCTCGAAGTTCAATTTTATTCGCCGTTTTAGTATGAATTAGATTGTTGTACCTCCTAGATTTTGAGTCAAAGTAGATTTAATGAATTGTAGATAGTGACATTCTTTGTGGCCTTCGTACGACGTGGAAAAGATATAGGATTAATAGTTAAGTCAGTTTATAGTTGTTCAATCTTAATAATCAACTGCTTGAAATCAGAAATAAAAAGGTTCAAAACGGTCGGGGCGAGTGTAGAAGTGGAAAAATATATTGAAAATGAAGACTGTTCAAATTGTGTTAAAAAAGATGCGATAAAACTTAAAGGGTCATAAAAGCGAAATATATCGGTTTGAATTAACTACGAAATGCGAGGAAATGTATTCATAAAGTTAAGAACTTTATATTTGCCGTCGGCACATTTTTCTTAATAGGGTTTAAGTGTAGCGCGGAATTGATAATGTTTGGTATTTATTCGTTTATGATATGAGATAACTCTTTGAAAGTAAAAGGCGAATGTAAATATGTATTATAAATATTCTTACGAATATATGCCAAGTAAGTGTCAAATAGAGTTAACATGTGAGATATTAATAACGATTGAAGATGCATGAAGAGGTTCTTTACGTCAGACTTATATACACGAGTTATGATATGCCTTTTTATGTAACGTTTGGCAATCGCGACCGGACCGCGTTAGCACCGCGCACGGGTCGGGTATTTCGCCTCCCACGTAACAATGGTATACCGCACCAGAGCCGGATACAGTACATGTACCTTTGCTTACGTGCATAGCCACGCAAGTTGTCGACTCAATAGCTATTAGCTTGAGTCCATAACACCTGGATTTAATTTACTACTTCATAGATATATATTCTGGGGTAGCTTCAGTCCATATATCAAGTCAATATATATTTCAAAAACCCTATTGAGCGATTTATTTTTGATTCATTCGAATTTTTCTCTTTTTGATTATAATACCATCTTTTACCCCCTTATATTTCTGTTCATTCCGTTTACTTTAAGTTCTTCATATTTTATATTCATTACTTCTGTACGTTCAGCTAAGTTATTAAGGTTCATCTACTTAGATTCCTTGCATCGCGTCTGTAATGATATATCCAAGCCTTTTGATACGTGTTTTGAAACTAAACGCCTTTCAATAATGGAGTAATATGACAGGTTTATCATGGAATAGTACCTTCCCTGATGGACGGTAGAGATCTAGGTTTAGCTATTGCCAGATTCCTATGATCCTCCTGCAATACCACCTGCCATATCTACGCCGCATATTCAGTAACATACCTTGGTTACGCCGCACATGCTATAAATGCTTTATAATAGCTTCAAAACGACGTCCAATATATTTTTTCTTTTTTTTGTCAAAGATCATAGACGGTATTTAACCCTTTCCAACAATAAATTAGCCTAGGTCTTCTATATATTCTTCTCAACTTCTTATATTCGACTTTAAGTTTTCCGTATTCAAGTTATAATCATTCAGAATGATATTTATTGACCTCGTATACTTAAACTAATTAGTTTTCATGTAATTACCTCATCTGCGACTTTAACATCAGCTGTATGAACAACTTCAGGAAATCTAAGGCCGCTTAATAGTACAAGTTAGCCGGTGAATAATAGCGAATTCAAAAGAATTTATTAACAATAGTTTTTACATAGTATCATAAGGTTTACGATTAACATTTACTTACTTCATAAAATTTTCTTGATATATACACAACATCTACACGTACAAAAAGACATTTAAAAATAGTGACTACTATTTAGACATACAAAATGACAGTTGAAAATAGTTACTAATATTTAGACGACATTACCAATTGTACGTTCGTAATCTTTAATCAATAACCTTTAGACAAGAAATAAGTTTTTAACGTTGAGTTTAGGTTAGACATCAATTTGAAATTCAATACGAATATAAATATGAAGTCGTTTCCCACTGAGATTTATATTTCGTGACTATATGATAAATATTCTATTAATGCCTTTGATTCAAATTATGAAGCCGACTATCATTGAACGGACTTAAACATCAATGGGTTCGAAGTAAATCAATAGATCAAACGATGAAGTTTAATTTTGGAGAATTTGATTTTTACGCCTCGAAATTATGCTAACATTAACGTTAAATCAAATTATACATTCTATGTGCTTGAAAAGAATCATTATTACGGTATTTTCTTGATTGTTTAAAGACAATAGGGAAATTTATCAAAAATAGTTCTTTTGTTTACGACCTTACCAAAGTGAACAAAGATATTTATACCTATATAGTTTTATTTCACCCTCTTTATTACTATCAATACGCGTTTAAAGTAATTATCAGAAGGTTTATGAGTTTAAAATATTTAATATTCATGGGTTTTTTTCATCGTTTTGAATATTTCTAAAGCTTTATGAGCTAAAACCGTTGGTATATTACGAAAGTACGCTGTCAAACTCGCTATCCTCAAAGGTATCAAGATTCATCCTTTAATGACTGTAATATAATTTGTTAAGTACGGCGAGAATTTAACTAGTAGTTATCACTATTTAAATTTATCGATAAATACCTTTAAATTTTAATTTGAGATATAATAGTTTCAGCGGCAACGAAAATTCAATCAATGTAAAAATTAGCGACAAGACTATTTTTAAAGAATTTAATGGCAGCCGTGTCGATAACGCTAGCATGATTAGTACGAGTGGCAACTCAAACTAATTAGACTGTGTATTAGTAAGAGATAGATAAAAAAGGTTCGTATCAACGGATAGAAACGTTGTATGAACCGGTACTAAAAATTCGTTATCTGTCGAAATTAATCCAAACTGTTGAAAGGTAAGACGGCGGTATATCAGTACGATACCGTGTTAATAATAGTCTAATTTATTTATAAATTTTCAATTCAATTGAACGTTCGAAAACTTTTATCATCAAAGTTAATAAAAACGTTGGCTTAATCATTATTAATAAGCTCATTGACTGTGTATATTATTATATATTACTATATTTCGTATGTTGAGGCGGAAATTTATCATGCTACCAGCTGCAATCCTGCAGCGTGCATGATAACATGATACGATGCAAATTGCACATTCAGAGTGCATTATGCGTGGAGCGGTCTTGAAGGTGTATTCTATAGCGCAGATCAAAATATACACTGCCCGGATAAGAGGTTTATAACCTCCTATCCATAGTGCGCACTCTTTGTAATACTTTTTTCTGACTTATTTATCTTTTACTATAACTATACCAATCTTATATTTACTTTTTTACTTGTTTACTTCTACGTAAAACGGTAAAAATCTTACTCACATTGATTAGTAACCGACTGGCTCGATTACAATTAGCCTAGACATAACGAGATAATTACAAGTTAAATACCCATAGATGAATATTAAAGCGGTCCCAACTATTTGTACTTTAATATCACATTTTTACAAGAATAGTACGGGATAAATATGAAGATTATAAAAGCTAAGTAACTTTAAGGAGGATGATTTTAATATGATATTATTATCACTGATTTGACGCTCTATGTACTAAATTACTAATTACGCTATTATTAACCTTCAATTGGCGCTTTAACGTACCCGTGCACTTTTTAGAAAGCGTTTTGATTCCCACTTAGCTACGTATGCCAGAACGATCAAGTTACCAAACCCTTCATTAAAACCCATCCTATTCAAAATCAACAACCCACACCGCTCGCAAAATACAAGAGCGGTTACGAATAAAATATCCAAACCGCTCGTTGTATTTAAAAGCGGTTACGAATACACCGACTAAACCGCTCACTCCAATAAAAACGGCTTCGACACGAAAATCCGGACCGCTTACTAGATTCGAATCGAAACCTATAAACCGGACTACATAACACCCCCCTCCCCAACACACATACCTATATTTCCTTTGCCCTATTCGCCTTTCCACGAGCGCCACATATGTGCTAAGTTTATCGTTCACGACGTTCAAGTTTTCCAAGCCGTTTGGACAGTGTAACGATATTAAACGCTGGGGAAAAAAATGTAAAACGCGTAACAAATTTATTATCACGTCTTAATTACGTATAGCTTGAAATTTATTTATACTAATCAAAGTTAGTAACTTTAATTTAACCGCGGTATTTATCTTAATGATTTTGTATTAACTGTTTGTAAAGCAAACCACATTTAATTTTAAAATCGACAGGGACCTAAATCCAATTTTGATGCGAAATTACTAATTTATGCCGTTTTCGTATATCAAGTGTGCGTAGGAACTACTATCTCTGAAATCACTAATAATACCAAAAAAACGAACGTTTACATCAACCTTTTGGTTGAATATATAAGAATTAGGAATTTTATAATATATTAAATAAACCTAGGAATTTGAAACATCATCATCGATACACTGAATAGAAAATTAGACCCATATACGACCAAATTATATATCTTGGCCTTAATTTTTGGCTATTGTGAGGAGAAAACTCAAAGACTTTATATACTGGATAATTTGTACGATATATTTTAGAAATAGTTGTTAAGCATATAACGAACCATATATCCCTTTATTACCAAAACATTACTAATTTCACTAAGAATTAAAGGTATTAATGATGTAGGGGGTAAAGATAGCCGCTTTACAAACTTCTTATGCGAAGTAACACGACTTAACAACTTGGATAATTAAAAAGATAAAAATGTATACTGAATGGAATTCGTAAAATAGAATTATTTAAAAGAATATAAATAATTGGTAAAATATATGAATAATTGATGACTAAGTTTAAGATTACAATGCGTAGGAATTAAAAAACAACCATCAAGAAAAGGAAGGGTAAGGTGCGACATTTAGGCTATACTCTTAAAAAAAAAAAAAGGGCCGGAGCGGGATTAAAAAAAGAAAGGTTTAGATATAATTTTAAGCCGTATCATCAAAAAGAAAAAAGGCAGTAAAAGAATGAAAAGCGTGAAAATTTGGATACGTATTCCTGACCGCGACGTTAAGAATAAAAGAAGGAGGAAAAAGAAGGTCTGAATATGTAGTCTCGAGCCGTGTAAAAAAACAGAAAACGACTACGAATACAATATCCACGCCGCTTGGAAAATTTAAAAGCGGTTCGATTACAACACACACACAGCTGGTATCAGTAGAAACGGTTAAAACATAATATTCCGAACCGCTACTAGAAAAATAGCCAAATGCTTTATACGCGAATAAGCCTAAACAACGAAATGAAAGCGCTTTTTTTACTACGAAACTCTTTAAAATCCGTAATAACCCCGTTTCTAAGGAAATAAACCACCTAAAAGGGTATATTGGTACAGTTTCTTTTTGCATTAAATGTTTAAAAAGACGTGGTCAAACCGCTTCTATTTACATTCAATTCTTAGGTTTATGTAATTAAAATATAGGCGGTAGTTTTGATAGTTGTTACGACCAAAGAAGGTACAAGGAAGGTTATATAACCTAATCCGTAACATTACTTCTTTATTAAGTAAAAGGAAAGAGAGAATTTTTTGTTTTTGCCTAGAACGATAGTATATACCACTTTTATTACTAATTGGAAACGAACTAACATATATTACTGTTCTTACCAATTAGAAACGAACTTACATTATTATCGTTAATTAATGACTTATACGAACCGTACCACAACTATATTGTTACTACTAACCTATGAATACGAAGCGTACAAAGGGAAAAGAAAAAAATTCCTATACGGATATTATTATATATTACCATATTTTGTATATTTAGGTATCAGTGTATCAGGTTATAAGGTATATGCTTGTAGAATGTCCTATGACGTGGTACGTTGCAGGTTATAATCTTGCGGAGTGTATAATAACGTGATACGCTGCAAATTGCACTTTCAGAGTGTATTATACGTGGAGCGGTTTGAAAGGGGTATTTCAGAGCGTAGGGTAAAATAGCCTCTGCCTGGATAAGAGGTTTATAACATTGTATCTGTGGCGTTTTCTTTTTATGATACTTTTTTCTATATTATCTATCCGTTACTAGGAATATATTAATCTTATAATTGATTTTTTACTCGTTTACTTTGACGTAAATAGGTGATGACCATACCGATATTAATTAGTAGCCGATTCGGTAAACTAACGATAGCATAGGAATAAATATATAAATACAAGTTAAATACCTATAACGGGATATTTTAATGGTCTTCAATTTTTTATATTTCAACATTTTGATTTTATAAAAATTATACAAAATGTGTATACATATTTTGAAAGATAAGTAACATTAAAAAAGGAACATTGAATACGATACCATTAACCCTTTTTTGGCGCTTTATCTACCAAAAGCCCCGTTACACTACTATTACCCCTTTTTTTAGCGCTTTAACATACCCGGGCACTTATTGGAAAGCATCTTATCACGTACCATGCGACGTAAGCCAAAACCACTAAGTTTCTAAACCCTTCGTTGAAACCCTTGCGATTTGAAATCGATAATCTATACTGCTCGTAAGGTACAGAAACGATAACAAATATAGTATCCAAACCTCTCGCTTGATTAAAAAGCGGTTACGAATATACTATCCAAACCGTTCGCTTTAATAAGAGCAGCCACAACACGATAATCCGAATCGATTGACAAATTCGAACCGAAACCTATAAACCAGACTATATAACATACAACCCCTCCACCCCCTTATACTCATATTTCCTTTACCCTACTAGTCTTTTCACATTCGCTCCATGGATTTTAAGTTTAGCTTTTAAGACATTGAGGTTTTCCTTATTCCTTAACTAATATAACCTACCTAAACGTTAATAAAACTAACTTAAAACGCCTGACAAATTTGTAATAACATTAAAATTAAGTATCATTCAAAATTCATTTATACCGGTAAAAGTTAGTAGCCTTACTTCAACCGATTTATTTTTCTTATTCACTCTATATTTTTCGTGTACAAAACGAATTACCTTGAACTTTGAAATTTTGACGTACCTAAATCTAACCACGGCGCGGAACCACCAATTTACGTTGCTTCAATATGACAGATGAACGTAGAAATAACCATCCCTAAATGCCCTAACATAATGACAGCTATATCCCCAATACCAATAACACCGATGGAATCCAACGCTTAATTCGACTTTTTGGTCAAGTATATGTGAATTAGAAAGACTATAATACACGAAATCGACCTAGGAATTTGTGATAATATTAACGATATACCAGCTAATGAATTAGACCTATTTACGGAAAACATGTACATTTTAGCCGTGAGTTTTCGCTACTAAGAGAAGAAAGCCTAAGGACCTAATATACTGGATAATGTCCATAAAAGAATTTCGACCTGGAAGTTAGGTACATAGCAAATAGGAAACCCTTTTATTTCCAAAGACTTACGAATTCAACCGCGAAATAGAGGTATTAATACCACAAGAGGTAGCAATAGCCGCCTTATAAAATTCCTATTGGAAATAAAACGATGTAACGACTGATTAAATCAGGAGTATCAAAATACACGCCAAAAGCAATATGTAAAAAGTTATCATTTAATAAAATACAAAACATAGGTGTCAAATTACATAAGAACAAAATAACGAAGGATACGACTACAAAGCGTAAAACCTTCAGAAAAAAAAACTTTAAAAAAAGTAAAGCTATGTACGATATTTAGGCCATACACTTAGCAAAAGGAAGGACGGGCGCGAGATTAAAAAAAAAAGAAAAGTATAAATATAGAGTCTAAGGCATAACCTTAAGAAAAAAGAGGGCTATAAAAAAAAGGAAAAGAGGGAAGGTTTGGATACTTATTCTTGGCTGGGACCTTAAGAGCAAGCGAAAGAGGAAAAGAAAGGTCTAGATATGCAGTGCCAAACCGCTAACAAAACCCAAAAGCGGCTACGAATACATGTAATCCGCTCGTAAAATTCAGGATCGGTCACCATTAAAACACCACACCGCTCGCAACAACAGGAACGGTTACAACACAACATTCAGAGCCGCTAATTTAAGAATAGCCAGATACTCTATACGCAACCAAGCCTTAACAACGAGATAAAAGCGCTCCTGTCACCACGAAACGCTTTAAAAGCCGTATTGAACCCGCTCCCACGAAAGAAAATTACCCAAAAAGATATATTAGTACCGTTAATAACTACATCAAACGTCCTCGAATACGGGTTGATATCGCTCCCACCTACGTTAAACGCTCTAGTTTACGTACTTAAAACATAGGTGGTACTTTTGATAACTGTTATGACAAAAGACTTTATTAAACAAGCCATGTAACCTAATCCGCAACATTACTACTCTATTAAATAAAAGGAAAGAAAAAAAATTCATTTTTTGCCTGAAACGATGGCGTATATCACTATCATTACAAATTAAGAACTAATTAGAATAAATTACTGTTATTACTAACTAGAAACAAACCTACACTATTATCGTTACTTAACGACTTATATGGACCATATAGCAACTGTACAGTTACTACTGGATTATGGATACGGAGCGCACAAATAGAGAAGAAAATATTATATATATCGATATTATTATATATCACTATAGTTGGTATATTGAGGTGGAATTGTATCACGCTAAAAGGTACACTCCTACAGCGTGCACAATAAAGAGACACGTTAGAGGCTGCACTCTTGCAGAGTGCATGATAATGTAACACGCTGCAAATTTCCCTTTCGGAGTGCATCATGCGTGGAATGGCCTAGAACGGGTATTCTAAAGCACATAGAGAAATGGTTACTGCCCGGATAAGAGGTTTATAACCTCCCATCCGTGGCGTGCACTCCCTGGAATACTTCTTCCTGTCTTATCTATCTTTTACTACAACTATACCAATCATATGATTAATCTTCTACTTGTTCACTTTCACGTATATAGGTAAAGACCTTACCGACATTGACGTATAGTGGGAAAATGTGTAATTACTATAAATAGCTGCGTATAACAGTTGGTGGAGCTTTGATGTAACCCAATAACTTAACTATGGTGTGTAACTCACATTTTTTTCATAATAAATTTCACTATATTTATTAATTTTCTTCTACTTTTTAATAAATATGATATATAAACATTATGAGATTATCAATAAGGCGAACACACAACGATTGAAGTTCAAAGTGAAATTTCATTTGAGCTTCATGTTTTAATAAAAATACCTAGGAAAGTACTGTTACCAAGCTACGATTACTTTTTCAACATATATTTAATCATAATTTTTAATAGGTATAGTTATTTTATTAAGGCTTAGGACATTCTGTATTAATAGTATATTGTTATTTGGGGCAAATTATAAGTAAGAACAGAATATGTGATTCAAATCATTTCAAAGTTTGCATTCTTCATAGTAGGAGTAAGTGTTTGTTACCTATAATATCCAGAGATTCTGCCTAGATGAAAGCTACCAAATTGTCTCAACGTTACGATATTTCGTATACTAATCCAATTGTCAAATAAAGTACACATTATTAACAAATAATATTGGAATAGAAGTCAAGTACAGTACAGTCAAATCAACTATACTTCCTGGTAGTTGAATTTTACTATCTGCTAATTAACTACAGTTATGGAGTTGACTACCAGTCCAGTGCAGTTGGTGCCCATTTCAAAGAAAAGAACAGTTCAAAGTATTTGGCCATATAAATTAACGTGAAAGCCGGCTACAGGTCTGCTAAATTAGAAGGAACAACTCATCAACAGATTTCAATACAAAATTATTTAGTTACACTACAGTAATTCGAATCGACTACGATATGACGCTAAAGTTCAATCAACATTAGTAAATACTTATTCGGTTGAGCAATAATAATCTTCGTAAAAGAATATTCTGCTTTTCGATTATTACGCTTTATTTAAGTAAAGTAGGAGAAAGGTTTTGACGATGCGCCCCTACAATAATGTATTAGTTTTCGCGTTACTAAATATTCAAATCCTTCGGATTTTGTCAATTCTTACGGTGATAAAAACACAGACGTTGGTATTATTCATAAATATACAAAGAAATATTTATGTAATTGATTTTGTAAGAACACGTTAAGATCAACTACCTCAAATTTTGAAATATTGACTAGTTATTAAATTATCAATCGGTTAACTGAATGCTATTATGGGTATTAAACTTTCAAATTCAAAATCATAAAAACGACTTAATCCTATTACTTTCAACAAATTACATCTTTAACAGTAAACGAACAATCTTAATTCCCTCTACAGCAATTTTTTTCCCTTATACCTTTTCAATTTCGTTACGACAACTTTAAAATACGTTCGAATTGACAAACTTAAAAACAGTGTTAAAGAAAGAAAATCACGATTTTTGGCTTTATTTTCGCATAACACTATGATAATGGTCTCTTGCTTTCGCACACCGACCAATACTCAACCCCTAAGCACTTTACTAACGTAATATGCTGTTTAATCCTCAACTTAAACCCTATTAAAACTGTTTAAGGACCTTGAGTACTTAAAAACCTTGAAAGGTTTTGTTGGGAATTAGATATTGGATATGTTTGGGGAAAATTAAATAAACCGGTTAAGATCAGAACAAAGATTAAGCTATATAATCGATGAGTTAAACTCTTTGCGAAAGAGAGAAAAGAAACGAAATTTGGTCAACGTATTCTACGAATAAGCTACGAATAAAACCCTTTAATGAACTAAAGTTAAGGACACAGACATCGTTCGTGACAACATTCCTTAATGCCATTGAACACATTCTCAAAGTAACGTCCAAACTTAATGAAGTTCTTAAATCCTTTTATTCAAAACCCGAAACAGGCTAGTACTACTGGCGTAAAAAATCGAATAACTCATGTAAGATAAATCTTTCATTTTACTAATTATTTAAATAAAAATATCGCCGAACCCTTGAACACCCAAAGGATTATTACTCAATTCTTCGGGGAAAAGATTAAGTTCTTTTCCCTCGAATCCGTTAAAATGTTCAGTTTAAATAGGAAGGTCAAGTAAGGAACGACTTTACGCGTAAACCTACTATAGACACAATTACTGACTTTATACCTCCAAACGTATCTAAAGGTAACTATATTGTTTAATAATACCATTTTAAACATAGGTCTAGTGACTTAAAAAGTTCTTACGACAAATATATTGTCTTTTCTCCCCAAAATATACTTAAAGTAAATACTAATTACGCGGCAATGATTTCGTTCATCAAATTGTGTGAATACCAAGAAATGTGGGACGGTAAGTCATATAACTTTGTCGACGTTAATTTGCGCTCGTTTTTCAACATTTACCGCTCAATAATCGTTTAAATAATAGTCGTTTACCCGTCATTTCCCAGTATCCTTACCGGTCAAACTGAGGATTACTATCTGAGATAGGAAATGAATTACTTGTTTTTCTCCGAAATTTACGGTGTTTTAAAAAGTTACTTCGAATACTACATTGCCTCCACTTAATACAACATAAACAGAAATATTATCAAGTGGTCTCACTTGTTAAATTAAGAAAAACAGTCGGAAAGCAAGATAAACCTCCCTGATGAGAAACTTAATGAACTAATAATTGGTTAATCGGTAATATTAAATATAGAATTGAACGTAATTAAATTTTACCAGAAGTTTTAGAAACTACTTACTGGTTATGTGAAGTTGAAATACACTTGATAATACTATGATACCATTGGTAATAAAAGAAAATCACGGTTCTCGCGAACGACGATAATTATACGGGTCCCGAACTCGGCCAATGCATATGCCTAAAATCCAAAGCTTAACGACTGCCAAAAAAAAAAAAAATCTTTCAAGCGTATTATATCGACCGTAAATAGGGTAAGTCTAGCTAATACGGTAAATGAGAATCCCAGGACTAGAGACTTGAAATACTTATTCATATATTGAAAAGGTGACTCCTATTGACTAATATTTTTAAATTCGCTGCGCTAGTTACGTTGAAATACTTAAAAAAAAAAAAATCTGCAAAGTGGCCGGCAGATAAACTTGTTGATTGGGTGAGGAGCGTAAATAAAAGTAATGAATATATTTCATTTGATACCCCATCACCGTGAATGAGAAATATATTTTAGGCGTTACAAAGTTGAAAAAATCGAGGTTTCAATGAATGAAAATCAATTCAAAGTAATCGTTTAGCCCGAAAATATTGAAATCGGATCGAAAGTAACGTAATGATTCGCTACCAACGTGCTTTTGTACCGTCTAACAGGTGAAAACCCATATCGTTATTGTAAAAATAAAAACCCTAACCCTGTGTACATATTGACTATTTCGTTCCTTAATACGAATAGGTTTTTGAGGTTTTTTTGTTAAAGGTTAGGGAAATATGGTACTTAATAAAAGGATTTTCTCAATACGTTGCTTTTCTAAGGTATACTCATACTATTAAGGAACTTAACTACACGGATACCGGCTAAGTTGAAGATAACTTTAGGGTATAAAAAAGTTCTTTTTATTGAAATGTATCATTATTCATATCATTGTTCACTTTATTATCTTTTATATTTCAGAATTTCGTATCTCTTTTTTTCTTGACCTTCCAAAAACGAGGAATATAAACGTTAACATTACTTTTTGGATTAATAAATAGGTAAATTTGAAGATCTGCGAAAGGGTTGTACTTAACTTCAAATAATTATACATCTAATTTCATCATTAACGGATAAAGTTAATGGTATCAAACATAGTAAAGTTTGAATTTCGTTAATCCTATTGTCGATTTGACAACCTGGGGACAAATAGGTCATATAAGGTGTGGAAGCCGGTTAATTCCGAGAATATTGATTTGATGGCGATGAATGAAATAGAATGATCTTAATATTACTATGAAATATTCATTGAAGACCACTTGAAGTTTAAATTCACATTCAAAAAAAATTTAACATCGAAATCTTCGTAAATATATTTGAACTAGATCTTAAGCTAGTACTTTATGTTATGGACACTGTTACAAAGTTTGACGGCACTGTTTTCCTTAAAACCATTACGGTAAATTAAATATACAAGGCACTACATACTTTGACAATGAATACGAACCTGGGACCTTGAAACATACCACTTTACAATACTAGTGCCAACTTTAGTACAATAAAGTTTGCCGATAATATCAAATCGATCGGGATTTAATATAAATATATTTCCGTTAAGTTTGACTTTGGTATAGATAAGGTCGAAAATGATTACGTTTATGTGGAAATAGCCTAAGATATCCTTACTTTGAAGATGGGTAGTTCCGTAAATCAAAAGGCACGGCTTGAAACAACTGTAAGAAACCTTAGAAACCATGAAAATATTATTAGCTCTGAAAGTGTTGTATTAACTTTGCTGATATTTGGAGATTAATAACACATAGCTATTAAATTGAGACGATCGTTAAATTACTAAAATCGTACCTTGGTATATAGAAAAGTCTCAAAGAAATTAAAAAAAAATTGATACGCCTTGAAATCAATGAAACCCTTATTACTACGAACTGATTATTGACAAAGAATATGTTATTCATAACTTTGTAAGATAACAGACTTACGTAAAGAAAGTCATCTGGATTGAATAGACTTTTCAAATTATTGGTTATTGTTAACTTCAACTTAAAAATTAAATCGTTCACGACCTCATCACTTGACGTAATGAATAGGTTAAATATTACAAAAAAACCTTGAGTTTGATTAAACCCATTACATCGAGAACCCTCCATCCGAATAAATGAACCAACAATATCCACCTGAGACGATTATTAAAAAACTAATGGAACGTCAATAGTATAGAAATCAACACAAAAAAGGGATAAATATTTGAAGAAGAGGCGGTAAAGATAATTACCAACCTGGAATATAATCAGGAACGATGTGAGTATTTTAAAATATGACTGGAACTTATTATTTACGCCGTAATTACTTACTAAAGTCCCGACTAATACATCGGGCAGGCATTTAAAAAATGATCGGACTGAAATTGACGACATTTTTTTTTTTACAAGAAGTTGCTTGACTTTTATTTTTAACGTAATTTTAAATCTTAAATGTTAAAATTCACACATTTAATGGTTAACTATATTGAGGGTAAAATCACGCGTCAGCTGTACGATCTGATACGACTAATAACTTTGAAATATGGTAATAAACGTAAAATGTGGATCTTTCATTAATCGCTTACAATTCAGAAAATAAGCTAATGCTTAATTACCGTGATTATTAAGGGTTTGACTGTAAACATAAGTGGTGAATTTATATTGAAAAATCGTAATATATCTTAAGCCTATACAATATGATTCACCTAAATTTATCGAATTATACTCTCCAAATGCTCTATGAACCGAAAAGACAAGTGACTGGTCAATACGGTAACATGAGATATTTCACTTTTATACAGATCATCTGTAACATGCATCCATTAATTCTTGACATACCAAACGCACTTCAAGAATATACTAGGTATAAAAACGTTATCGATCGACCAATATATAATAATTAGGTAAATGAAAGTCATCGCCCTCGTAAACATATAAATTAATAATATCGTTTTCTATATATTTATAGGTTTTGAATATCGTCGTAGCGCACTATTGAAAATTCAGGCCATCTTCAGTCTCAGGATATTGACAAGTTAGTTCACATTGTAAAATATAACCTCAATAAACTTTTCATCTATATTTATAGTGTTAAGTCAAGCCAAGATATATATAACACGGATATTAGTTTATGTCAAAGATGGTAAGATACTAATTTTCCGACGATTAATAACGAGGACAAGGTACCATTATAATAATACTATTGGTAAAAGTCTTGTGTGGCCTATATAATTACGCTATTACCACCAGAGGAATAATATAACTTATCGATTACGATATGAAAGCAGTATTGATGAAAAAAGAACTTGAATAAGTTAATTAAAGGATTAAGTGGGAATTCAGAAATACTATCAAATGTATTCATATATTTTTTTGTGAACTTAACGATTCCGAAGTTTATATCTTTCATAAATAACCCTTTTTCGAATAACATCAACCTCATATAGAAAATCGGGTTACCTGAACTTCTCGATAATACAAAATGATCTGATAGATAATTTACGTTCAACTGAAACTTCGCATGCTGGAAATTTGTTAAGAATAAACTTATAACAAAAAGCTTAAAAGCTCTACAAGTTTATGGCTAAATAGTAGGTTTCAACATCGGTATATAAGTTGATACTATGTTCAAGATTATTATACAATAGCTAGATTGACCTCTAATACATGTAATTGTATATATAAACTCCCGAAACCTATATGTATATTTATCAAAAATGGGTGCAGAAAATGATAAATGTCTAATAATGAACTTAATAACTCTACGGGAGATATAAACAATTCGGGTAATCGATAAGTTCCCGTGAATTAACAGCAAATAAAAACCCATTAACTCTATAACTAGAGTTATATCAAATAGCGCTGTATAAAAGTTAGTTCAAAGTAATACGATAACCGTAAGAATCGAAAACTAAATAAAGAGACCGATGCGTACCGTTAAAGAATAGCGATACCTTAAAAAATTTGAAAATGCCAATGGTACCAACCTTAACAACAATAGAAGAAACTACTAGCAAAATGTGAGAAATTATTAAAATATGTCATACGTTCAAGCTTGTAGTGGAGAAACTATGAAAGGGAGTAAATGAATGAAGCACTCGAAAAAGTGGGACAAAAGGCAGTGATTAATATCAGTTTCGGAATAAATTAACTGGAATATCTAAAGGTCTTACTTGTAAATTATTCTGGAATTTCAAAGGAAACCACCAATGAGTAACTAGATACGTTGGAGTACAGGCCCAAAATCAAAATTTGCTAGAAGTTAAATAGTAGTTGGTAACAGGGAGAAAGATATGGGTTTGAAGGAGTATTTCAGGTGAGGGTGTATTTCTATTGTCGTTTGTTATTTTGGTTTAACTAGTGCCCGAAAGTCTCCCTTATCCTCCATACATCTCTCCTATAACCTCATATCGCCATTTCCCTAGATTAAGTTATACTTGGTACGTATTCTGGTTCTTTATAAAACTATTCATTCCCAAATCAATATATTGCTGAGTCCCAAAAGCCCTATAAAACAAAGTGAATGTTGAAGGCTTGTACCTAGCTAGTGTTTACCAGGGATCCAAGCCTGGTAGTTGTTACGTTTTCACAAGTACTCTAACGCCGCTCAAAAGCCGCTCGAGTGCTATACGGAATTACATCCCACACGACACGCAACCTAGTTTCATCATCTTCCACAAGCTCTATAGAATATTCCTAACAAGGGCTTATCGTTTCTTATTCATTAAGGTTTATACATAGGATTCGACCACCTTGAGTGACAACTCTAACGGCAGTTCCTTTACAGTACAATTGAGTAAAGTAAAACGAAAAATTAGGTTTATATTTAAAGTTGAAGCGGTGTGATGTGAGATAGTGAAGAAATGAAAAATAAACTAACAAAGAATCAGAGAAACATTTCAAGATATTTTTTAAAGTTTTACTTTCTTTTTAATTTCCAAATCATTTACTTTAAGACTAATTTTTGAACTCTTTACCTTTCCTTTTAACCGCTTTTCAAATTTCTACTGAATTTCCTTCTTTACTTTGATAAAAGTTAATATTGTCGTTTTATTCTAGTATGATTTAACTGTAGGCGGTGTTGTTATTGTTGTTAAAGTTGTTACTGTTGGATTCCCTTTTTCTTTCCACTTTTTCGACTTTATATTACCCTTTTTGGCGACGTTACATTTTCCCTCATTTTTTGTCATCAAAATATCTAGTTTTAAAGAATTGATCTCAATATTGTTTCGCTTTTGTCTAGAAGTAGCGTTAATAATATAAAGGACAACAACAGATGGAATTCCATGCATTTCTTGAAGTCAAATTCATACAAGCTTACCGTTAAGTGTTCTAATATACCTTATTTTTTTTTTTTTTTTTTTTTTTTTTGATAGAAAACCTTCTTAAATTATTATTACGAGTATTCGGCTTAGATTCCCTCACCAGGTCACCAATTTGAAAACCTTTGCTGTTAATACTCGTTTTTGCTTTAGTTTACCGCTCTATTCACTTGTTAGCCACCTTTTGATGGGAATTATTACGTCGACTGATGAATTCGTTACAGATTGTCTTTTCATTCGTTCGTGACCCAGCGAAAACCGTTATTAATTGTTTTAGATTTACACTTAACAACGGCTTTCTAATAGTTTTGGAAAGTTTTCCATACTATCATAATTTAACTTTTGAGGCTTCATATTAGATTTTTTTTATACGCCTGTTGTTGATAGCTTTCCTAATATTGGCGAGAGCTTCAGCCCACCCCTCAAGTTGTCTATATTCGCGTTCATAAGACTATATCCTTAGGTTATTTTTCACTAGTTTTACCAAACCGTTAATGAATACTATTGAAGTAGTTGATTACATAATTGTATTCATTATCTTATTTTCAGCTCGAATAAAGAACTCTACAACCGTGAGGCTTTTCATTTATTTCATATTATTCGAGGAATATCCTTCCAGGTAGTTGAAAACATCCGTGATAAGTTTTTAGATCTCATATACCTTTGAACATGTTGGTTTACCTGTTATTTGGAAAAATAAAAACCGTTCGAAATAATCAATTATAAGGTGAAGATGGGTTTCGCTGTCAGCTCTTTTTGGGTTAATTTTACTTGTAACTTTTCTTTCACGATATCTCATGGTCTTAGTGCTAATAAAGGTACGACACCTGCATCAATTGGCCTGATGGTGTAAGCTGATGTGTATTGTTTGTGTGTTTTAACGTATTTTTTTGTATTGATGTATCTCGTCGGCCACTATAGTATCGCTATTGATTTACTAAGCGTACAGGTCTCGGCAAAGTACCTATAAATTTTGTAAGCTTACATTAATTCTAGATGTACCTTATCAATTTTTTACGTAAACAGCATATCTTTTATGGAATTTCCACTTAAGCAATTTTCCGATTTGAATGTAGAATTGTAGTGAATGGCTTTTTAACTTCCTTATTACCTATGCCGGTAAGTCCTTAATGATTGTATGGTTTCCTATAAGGTATCATACAATATCTTTATATCAGTTCATTTTGTAGATATATGCAGTCGCTATGGTTTCGCCTGGTCGTAGTATTTGTCCTGGATTTAATACTCGTATGGTTAAGAGAATTCTTGTTTTTTCGTTTTTTTAATATCGATGGTCTTACGAGTAAGTATTCATCCACCGACCACAATAATTTTCTAAAATTCACCTTGGAAAATTTAATAGGTGGACTATATCATTTCTACGTTTTATTATTAACTTTAATAATTTTATCGGAGTTAGGTCAATATACGATACGAGCATCGAACATTTTATATGTGTACACCTATTGCGTAATTTTTCGTATGAGTTTTATAGAACTCATTAATGATGGGATTAGATTCGTATAGTTAATATAATTATTTATTGGAAGATGCGATTCCATTACTCGTGGTCGTGTTTTTTTAGTATTCTACACCAGCTCAAGATTTTTTCCACCAATGGTATATCGTGTTTCGTCGTCGTTCAATTTCCAGGAAAGCAAGGCTAGAATTTTCGCGTGGGGAATTAACTTATCTACGATTTTAGTACCAGCTGTCAACCTATTCAATTTGAAAGTAACATCGCTTATTTCTTCGCCAAAACCGTTTGTCGCGAGATGAAATTATAGTAAACGTTTTGGAGCTGTTGCGAAGTTTTTCTAAATTGCTCGGCATATAGTAACGAAACCCTCGGAATGCTCTCTTTTCCACTCAAACTCTTGAGGAACCTATTGCATTTGTTTCGAAACTTTCCCCGTCCACGTTATTTTCGGCACCTTTTTAATACATGAAGTTTTTAAAATTGTCACTTATAACGCTTTAACAGGTATATAAGTTTAGATATTCAGTGTGAGGAAGAGGAATTCGTTCAATATCTTTTCAAAAATAGGTTGGTTTTCGGGTTTGGACCAGATTTCGTATCTCTTCCGATAATATTTGAATGGATAAACTTATAATAGTAATAATTTGACAGCTAGTAAATAAATGAGACGTCCAAATTATATATCATTGTGAAGAGTAACGCTACTTTTTCGAAATTCGAAACAAAGAAAATATTCAAAGTGTAAGAAATGAAAGATGGTTGTGAATTCATTTTGAAAGTCATTGGAAACGTCAAAATGTATCTCATGAGTTGTTTTTTAGGTGAATTTATTACCCCTTCACTAGGGTATTACTAGTTCACTCAATCTTGTATTTCTTCGGTTGTTCTTTAAAGTGTTTCTACCAACTTTCGTATCATATTCGTTGTTTGATAACGGCTATTTACCAAACGAAATGTTGCCAAGTACTTAATAGATATCCCAACTCCCCGTTATCTCCTCAGGTATCTTTAATATTAACTTGGTATGTCAGGTGGAAGTAATATTTTTTTTTACTTATAAATTTAAGTCATAAGGATTTCACATTACCTATTTTCCGTATCTTCCTGGAAAAAACCGGTATAATTTCCCTTGATAATATTATCAAATACATTGTTTCGTTCGCACGTTAGCTGTTTTGGTTAAATTAAAGAACTTTAAATTGATATATACTTGTAAAAGAATCGTTATTTGATTTTTTTTTTCTATTTTTTTTTGGTTGGTAACATTTACACGCCCCCTATTTTAACTCATCCTGTATAGACAATCCTATCGCTTTTATCGCAGGCTGAAACCTTTGCGTGATAGCAAACTCGTTTTATAAGTATTTTGGTTGCTTTAGCGAGAATGGTGTGTTATTTGGTTCGAGTTTCATTTTTTGGGTGATGAGATCGGTTACTTTTACATCTATTAAGCCGATCGCAAAAGAATTTTTCCAGGTGTATGCCAATCTCTCGGCAAACTTCAGTCTGTCTATTATTCATTTCTCACTAATTTATGGATTTTTTTGTTTGTGAATTCGTCGTTTTTGTTTATCTTTTTTATGTTGTCAATCTCAATGTTAAATAATTCTAAGCACTTCTCAATAATATCTTGTGGATCATGGTAAACTTCTCACTAAGGAAGGCAGCGTTCTATATTTCTTTTAAGCTTGTTATTTTATACCCTTCATAATCTTTAGTCCTCACCATATGCTAATAAAATTTAAGTTTTCATTATTTATTCCTTTCTACTACCGTTGTTTTTCGTACATTGAAATGTTCAAGAATATTATTCAAAAAATGTAAACTTTCAACACTCTTAACCTCCAAATATTATCGTTTGAACCGTTTAATCCTGCTTAATTTTCTCGTCATATTAGAGATTGAATTTCGGTGAATAATGGTAGAGGCATCAAGTAATCAGCAAGTTATGTTTTTTTTCTCTTTTTACACTCCGAATTGAAGTACGTAAAACAGATAAAAGTGAATAATTGGTAACAACGTTAATTTATTTTCTAATAAGTAACCCCTTAACTCGTTCAATACTCCAATCATTCCTGTTTTTTCGTTATTCATTCTTTTTGTCTTGTAATCATAATCATTATCGCCTCGTTTTCAAACATCATTATCTCGTTCTTACCCATATACGTTTCTTTCTCGTTCGCGTTACGTAAAATTAAGTTATTCTTGAAATAAACAATTTTAATAATACTGACAGTAATAAAATTAAAAATTCTTAAGTGTTTTCTATATTAATTATTTTTATCTATGTATATAATCTACTTTTATATTGATTATCCTATAGTTACATATACCTAGAGACATAAATAAGTTTTTTTTTATTTTCTCAAGCATTTACAATCCTTTGTGTTAATGCTCGATTGTACCTCATTATTGCTATAGTTCTTCTTGCCATTGGATCTTGGGTTTTCCTCCCTATATACACTTTATTCTTTCGACGATTTACGAAAATACCGGGACTGTTTATGAATGTTAATAATCGATCGAATTTAGTTTATGTAAGCGTATTTTATATTTAAATGTAATGAATTTACGAGTCTTTCGAAAATCACCGAAACTGAATATCTATCTTCGCCTACAAGCGAAAAATATTCCCAGTATAAATGTTAAAATCCGAGTATCAAACGAGCTAGTAACGGCTTATAAATAAAGTATATAAGGGGTAGTAAACTTTGAAGAGGAGAAAAACTAAATATACGATATTACTAACGATAAAAGAAAACAAAACGTAAGTTTAAAACGTTGTATAGCTATTGTTCATTACTATTGATGTTATAAACGGATTTTATGTATGAACGGTTATTTTCAAGACATTCTCCGTTAATCGTGTAATTACTTGAGTGGAAAAACAAGTATTCATCAGCATTTGTTAATGAGACTGTTACAAGCATCACCATAAATGTACCCGAGTTGGGCTTTTATCGTCCTTGGTATCGATCTATCCTTTACTGATGTTATTACCGCCGTATAAATAAATGTTATACGTTTATGTTTCCTCTTTATTTACTCTTTTATTCGTGTACGCAGGATAGTATTGAGTTATAAATACTCGTTATTTGCTTGCAAAGGTTCAGACTACCATCAATTAATTATTCACAAGTGATTTTAGGGTAAATTTCTCGTAATGTTATGCTTATGGTGACGCGTTTCTTCAAACTGCTCAAAATTGTTCCTATAAGTATTAAATCTTTTCATTTCCCAATATGTTTTGGTTTATATTTCTCTTTTATAACTCTACGTAATTATTGGAAACCTTCACGAAATATGTTCAATTTTCTCGGTTTGAGTTAATGAAGGTATGATTTTAGACTACAGCGTTCAAAGGTAAGTGTAGTTTAATATCGTGTGAGTAAAGGGTTTTTCTCATTTATCCTTAATACGATCCAATCGGTTTACATAGTTTGTGGTCTTGGTATGACGAAGTTCAGTGGCCATAAAAGGTAGGTTTTTCGTGGTTTCCCCGCCTTCTACTTCATTTTTAAATGTATATCAGTGGTTTTTACGTGCATTTAGGATTTTTTTCATAAGTATGTCGGTATTATTTAGGCTTGGTTCAGGTATCTTATTATCGGTAAGGTGTAAAACCTTGATCACGTGAACAAGTATTTAGAAGAGTAACCGTTAGATTGGTATTGTAGTAATAAAAGATAGATATCAGTAAAAAGTATTCCAGAGAGGGCACGCCACGGATGGGAGGTTATATACCTCCTATCTGGGCAGTGGCATTTTTTCCGTACGCTCTGGAATACCTATTCCAGACCGCTCCATTTGTTGCCATACGGTTTGGAATAGCTATTCCATACCGCTTCATTAATACACTTTACGTCTTGTAAAAGTGTAGTCAGTAGAGTGACGCGTTATCATGTACTTTACAGGAGTATACCCTTCAATACCATGCACTACCACTAACTCTATATATACTATTTATAAGGGTATATAGTAATATCCAGATAGGTCATCTCTTTTTTTATGTATTCCGTACCTATATCCTAGAGGTAATAGTGTGGTTGTGGTTGTAAAGGTCTAAATTCATAGGTTTTATAATAACTGTATAGTTATCAGAGTTTTAATTACCAGTTTTCGTAGTAACATTATGGTTTCTGTATGAATTGTATAGGTTCGAATTAGTAAGGTTTGGCCGCGGTAGTAATTGTAGCTCGGTTAGAATTAAGAAGGTTTGGTCGCAGTGATGATTGTAGTTCGGGCTTGGTAGGTGGAGCCAAATGATGGTGACATGGTTGGTAATGGTGCCTTTCGTGGTGTTTAACAAGGAGTAACTGCACAGATGTTATAGGGGGTAATTTCGTAGGAGTGATTACATAAAGCTTATTACGCAAATACGTGTTAGGTTAGTATAAAAATATATATATCGCTATCGGTTTAGGTAAAACTTCTTTATTTAAAGGTGCGTAGCTAAAGCTAATATAAGTCTCTAGTTCGATTTAATTCTTATTTCACTTAATAAAACCAAGTCGCTTTAATGAGTAGATTACTCTGCCAATATCCATTTACTAAACTTTCCTAAAAATATATATCGCATAAAAACAGAACGGCTAGGTGCCGTTTTGCGCGAGAACACCGACGCGCTGCCGCTGCCATAGTAGTTACCGTCGCTACCGCCCCCAATAGCCCACCCTTATCGGGTACAATCTCGTTAATATCTACTACTCCACCCGCTACCGCTACCCCGCCAAGCTCTATCGCTGCTACCTCGCCTCCCTCCTCCGCTGTTGCCACCCCCCTCTTTCCCCCCTTTCCATCTCCCTTCTCCAGCTCCTAAGAGGAGGAGCGAGGGGCTCTTAAGGTCATAATCCTTACCCTCTCTCCACAGGTTAAGACCCTATTACTTGTGGGGGTCCTTTTATGTTGTAAGCGTAGACTGGCGTAATTACGCCAAGTTTTGTATATTTCATAGTTACTCGTATGTATACCTTTAACTTTCTTCTTTTCTGATAAGGAATATGAGACGGATCTGCTTCGCTGCCTAGAGCTTCATATCGTTAAAGTGCGCCGCGAGGCCTCTCTAACGCGTAAGGCAATGGAACGATGTATCCGGGTTCGTAATTTAGGACTGTTAATAAATACACTTTACGTATTTTGTGTCACGTCCGCGGCTGCAGGCAAGTCTGTTGAGAATTTCTACAAAACCGGGGGTCGTTCAGCCCGCTGCTACCGTTACAAACGGATTAGCAACTTATGCACCCCCGTTCGGATAGTCCTGGTGCCATATACCAAAGCTCTATTACGCGTCCACCGGCTTTATGGAAAGTTTGAACCGAATTTAAAAAGAAATACTCTAACACAAATGTAACGTTCGGTGCTCCAAAAAACAATTGCGGTTGTAAATAATCAAAACAAGTTAATTTTAATTAGTAATAGGCGCCAACCGACGGTCTAAGGAGTCGAAGGTCTCTATTACCTCCTAGAAACAAGGCTTACGTATATACTACACAAGCGAATTTGACGACGTTATCGCACGTCGCCGGGCGAAGGGTAAAGACCCCTTTACGCTTTTTCCTAAGGGCATACAATCTAAGGCGCAAGGCCATATCCTTGTTGGTGTTAATAGCGTCGATGACGATGATAGCCGTAGCGTAAATACAAAGGGTGAAGGTAGCGGAGAGAATGGTGGCGATGTGATGGCGTTACTCTATCCCTCGTGTCCTAGCATTGATTAGCTGCCCTTATAGCCGGGCCGGTGCGCCCAGCCACAAAAATGGCATTTCTGGCCTTAAAATCGTTCATAAATGATAAATATAACCTAAAGTGCGTAAAATGAAAAGACGCAATATTCCAGAATAGGTACGATATTATAAATTAAAAGAGAGATATACAAATAGTGAAATACCTAATAAGTTCAAAGTGTATGGTATAAAGTGTGATAGTATACTAAGTGCGGCGAGAAATGGTAGATTTAAATAAATAACGAAAAAGAATGTGCAATTCCGTCTGGTCTAGGCATGTTGAACAAAGAGTAACTGAATGTTGGGATCGACTCAAAATGGTAGGGTTAAATAAAGGCAAAATCGGGGAGCGGCGCGGATAGTGCATTTCGGGACGCTTCAAACTTCCAAGGTTGTTTACCTTCATGGAAACGACTTTAATACGGCTTATAAAGCGCCTTTTGGCAACAAAAACACACCTGTCACGGTGTTGGAGCTTATTCGCATTTGAAGTATCTGGACATTCCTCCTTTTAAAGTAGCGGTTTGGAATATTTTGTTTTGGCTGTTCCTGTTGGTGCGAGGTGTTGGTGATATATTCGTAGCCGTTCCTGGCCCCTTTTTTCCTCCTCCTCTTATAGCTCTTTTCTTCCTAGAGTTGCGGCTCGAACTGTGCATATAGGTCTTCCCTCTAAGGGTGTAGCCCTGAATGCGTACGTGACCCTTCCTTTCCTTGAGTTTATGGCCCGGATTGCGTACCTGTCCCTTCTTTTCATTGAGGTCGCGGCTAGTAATTCGTATCGAGACCCTCCGTCTCTTGCTTCTCTTGCAGCCCTCTTTTTTCTTGAGGCTGCGGCTTTGACTGTGTGTATAAAACTTCCATTCCTTAAACCCGCGCTGGCCCTTTATTCTCTTAAAAGTGTGTGAAATACGTTATTGACCCTTTTTTTTCTCAAAAGTGTGTGAAATATACTTTTAGCCATTTTTTCTATTGAAAGTGTATGGGATACGCTTTTGGCACTTTCCTCTTTTTCCGATCCTTTTTTTCTTAAGATCCGATGCCTCGTTATATTCCTCGTCATTCTATCAACTGTCTTTTATGTTGTGTTAGGTAACATCTTTTTATAAATTCCGTTTGGTACAAATCTTTATCCTCATATTCTGGTCAGTCTGTAAGTTACGTTCTTTCGAATAAGGCCTTTACAAGGCGGCCATTCTTCACCCTGGGGTATTAATGCCTTTGGTTTGCAGTTTAATTCTCAAGGTTTTGGCAATGAAGGGGTTTACTATTCGGTATATATCTAACGTCCAATTCGAAAGTCTTTAATCAAAATCATCCAAAATATTAGGTACTTGGCTTTTCTCCTCCCAATAACGAAACATAACTGCTAAGAGGTATTTGTTTTCCGTGGTTACCGTATATAGGTCGAGTTCTTTAACTAGTGTATAGATGATATTCCAAAACCCAGATCTATTTCGTTTATTATATCTTTTATGATTTCTATATATACGACTTAAACTTCAAATGAAGCGCTTGTCCTATCCGGTGTCGTTGGTATTGTGATCATAGCTATAGATGTCTTGAGGAGGGTAAGGTTATATGTTTCTACGTGTACCAGATATATTAGAACAGCGAAAATGAGTGGTTTCGCACGGTGGTTGCATTTTGTATCGCTTAGATTTTAAACAAACATAAAGGAAATATATAATTTCAAGGGTAAAAAATAAGGCTTACAAACGCTCATTAATATAAATGAATTTCAAACTATTGGTAAATACGACGTAATTTTAAATAAGTAAGACGTTTTAAATTAGTTTTATCGATATTTAGTAGCATTACATTCGCCAAGTGATTAGGAAAAACATAAACGTCCTATGAGCTAAACTTAAAACTCGTAGGCCAAACGTAAGCAAACTTAAAGTACACAGGGCGAATGTGGGAAGGCGAAGGGGGCAAAGAAAGTGTAGGTGTAGGGAGGTATAATATGTATGTAGTCCGGTGTTTGGTAAACGGTCCAAATTGGTGTTTTATAACCGCTTTTGGTAAAGCGAGTAGTTTGCTTGATATGTGCGTAACAGCTCTTGAATTGTAAGAGAGGTTTGGATGTTACGTTCGTAACCGCTCCTATATTAAGCGCGCGGTTTAGATGCTTTATTCGTGACCGCTCCTGTATTTTACGAGCGGTGTAATTTACCGAGTTCAAATCGGTTTGGTTTCAATGAAGGGATCCAAAACTTAGCGATTAAGGCTTACGAAGCCTAGTACGTAATGAGAAGCTTTCTAAAAAGTACCCGGATTCATTAAAATATGGAACAAGAGTTAATAGTAGCGTAATGTGGCTTTGAATTAATAAAAAGCCAAATAGATGTTAATAATATCGTACTAAAGTTATCCTTATTAAAACCACTTAACTTTTACAGTTTTGATACTTATCCCGCGTAATTTTTGTAAAAGAGTTGTATTCAAGTACAAATAATTAGGTCCGCTACAGTATCCCGCTATAAATATTTATCTTGTATTCATTTCTTCCTTCATAGACCATCTGTAATCGACCGCATCGGCTACTAATTATTGTTGGTAAGGTTTCAAACCTAAAGTACGTAAACAAGTATTCAAGAAAGTAATTATTAATTTGGTACGATAATAATAAAATATAGATATGAGGACGAAGTATTCTAGAGAGGGCACGTCACAGATGGGAATTTATATACCTCACTCCCGGGCAGTAGCACTTTTTCCGTACGCTTTAGAATACTCATTTTAGACCAATATATGCATGATGCACTTTACGTCTTGCAAGAGTGCAGCCTGCAGCTTGAAACGTTATCATGCACTCTGTAAGAGTGCACTCTGAAATACAGTATACTGCCACTCGCCCTATATATACTAAATATGAGGGTATATAGTAATATCTACACTTATCCTTTTTTTTTGATTCAAATATTTAGGTTCTCCAAGTTCGAAGAGTTGATATAATTAACATCGAATATAGGATAAAATTCCAATATTTACCCCTATTTAAACATTCATATATACTTTTACTTTGCTTTACAAATATTGTAAATAACGGCTCATAATCTTCGCGTTCGTTTCGTTTCGCATTTTCAATTATTCAGTAATTATTTACTATGCTAGCGTAAGATCTATTTATGGCACAGTTTTGCCCATGGTTGTCTGTATTAATGGCTATTATAAGACCTTTAGTATGGTATAAGTATGTTTTCACAATTAAAACACTTTTAAGTATTATTTTCAAGTTGCTATTATTATTCATTACCTGTACAGTTATATGAGTTAAGGAACACCTGCGATGCTATTATAATCCCTTTGAAAGCAAATTAATAGTTAGCTAAATGCTAGTTTTCATACTCCCTAATATGTTAATAATTTGAAGAAGGATTTTCTCCGTATACGTCTGGTATTGGTTTACATATTTGGTTTTACATTATCTTTTAAATTTATTTAGATTTAGTGAGTACTATTTCCGTCAAACATTACTGAATATTTTTTTATTATCAATTCTCATGATAAAAACAAGTTTATCATCGTGTCTTAAGACTACTATTGCTAACATTTGTATTTGCTATACCATATTGTATATCATATCCTATTTCTATATTTGTTATATAATTATAAGCTTTTTGACAACTAACAGATTAGTATCTCAGTATTAGATTATTGTCTCTTTTAATTCATGATTTGTTAAGTACATATGCAATCGTCTAATTCAAACTTCTTGTAATATCTGGGGGTATTTTAGGGAAATTTTATCTGCCTTTATTAAATACTCGACCTTCAAATCGTAATTAAGTTTTTCAAACTAGTTTATTTTCGCTACCACGCTAATACTCGGTATTACCAAGCGATACTTCAAAAGGGTATTGAAGAATATCTTTAAGTTTTCCTATTATTCCTTTTACTTTTTAGATGTGTTTCAATACCCTTTGGTCTTCTTTTTTCTTAATCCCGATTTTTGCTAACTTTTGCAAAGTATTTCGGTCAAGTTCACATTCTGTAACTGAGTTTTAGCTCTACTTTTTACGTCTTCGACGTAATGGGATGCGCTTTATCCTAGTTATCACGTAAATGCTTTGGCGAAACTTATTTTGAATGGTTTCGTAAGAATCGATGATTATTGTTAAGATAAAAAAACATTTGTCGCGAGGTGGTATCATTATGAATTTAAGAATACACAATCTTGTAAGGTATTGGAAATATCAGATGGTTGTAAATTTCGAACAAAATAAATCTATATTGGTAATTTGTCCTTCGTTTATTTTTCTAGTTATATTTAGTTTAGCCTAGCTATTTGAACTGGTTAGCCTATCAATTTCAATCGATTCGAATCGACGGAGATAATTTGATTTAGCTATGTATGTGTGTATATGGTATATTCTCTCGTTTTCGTAGTTTTTGTTCTCGTTCTCTTTATATTTGTTTGCGACCTTGTTTTCGCTATTTCTCGTTCTCGTTTGCAGATTTCTGTTTTTTTTTGCGTTGTTCGCGTGTTTTCTTGTTTGGTATATTTCTTTCATTTCTACTACTTCGGTTCATGATTTTATAAAATAGTTTACTCCTGTGCAGATCAACAGATAGTAACAGATGGAAAGTAGCAGCTGCAGTGAGATATTTAAGTTAAGGGTGTAAATGTATTCTGTGTTGTTATTTATGCTAAACTAGTGCCCGCGAATTCCCTTTATCCTCTAGACGTTCCTACTAAGACCTCGGCTAGCTTTTTCCACATCATAAATTATACTTGGTATGCATTTGGATCCTCCATGCAATCAAAATCAATTACATTACAGTCAAGTTAACTATAATTTCAGTTAGTTGACTTGTACTCACTGCAAATTGACTACAGTTAGTGGGATCAACTTCAAGTCTAGTGCAGTTGGTGCTAGTTTAAAATTGGGGTACAGGCCCAAAAATTTGGCTATATAAATAAGCGTATAGACCATCTAGTGGTCTGATACACTTAGAATTAACAATCAATGAATAAATTTCACAGCACCACCAATTACTTAAACCACTGTAATTCAATTGGATAATGTTGTAAAGACGAGAGCCTACCAACAAGTAGCTAATATCTTTATCCTATGACGATAGAGAAAAGTATTTATCTGAAAACAGATAGTTAAAATCGACGATAAGCTTTCGGATTATTTCAAAAACTCGTACATCAGTATAATCCAACATTCCCGACTATAATACGTTTATATTATTTCATAGTAAATATTGGAATATTTCACAAACCCAATCAATTAAACTAATCTATTTGAAACCTTTAAAACTATTAGGGCGGGACATTACGACAAAACCTCTGGGATCTGTAGAAAAGTTATTCAAGGGATTTTCTTCAACTCATATTTGTCTAATTTGGTTCTCCGCGTATACTTCCTTATGTTTCGTTTAAAAGGCTAAGGGCGGTTTATGATTTTAATACAATTACCGACGGTTTCGAGTTATGATGAAAACGAACTTATATTTATATTCTTTCATGATGGAAATATTCGCTATCTCTTGAGGAAGTCAGTTATACACCAAACATTATATTTTAATCGTTTTTTATATGGTTTATATTAAGGATGTCAACGAGTTAAAAACTTATTTCATGCACATTTTAACGATATTATCACTATTTCAAACTTTTTAAGGGTATAAGTCTACTCGTAACGATATGTTGATAGTTTCTTTCGCCTGTTTGTAGATATTTTCAATTTTGGTTGCTCTACACTTCATTAGTTTGATTACATAGTATACTTCATGGTCATAATGATTATTCTAAGTTGATTTGAAGTGTTAACAAACAAGTTTTATGTTAGCAAATAATAGTATTTATGATTCAGAATTAAAATCAATATTGTTTTACGAGTGAATTCGGAAACGAAATTCATTCAAAGTGAATAAGCGGTTTTTAATTAATTGTTCAGAGGTTATGGGGTTTTATTATTTGTTGAAATATGTCGGTAATTGACTTAGTATTATTTACTGTTTTTCAGACTTGATAAACCATTATTCAAAAGAGTCGCTTTTTTATTAATAACCTAAGGAAAAGCTTATGTTCAAATGCTTGAAGTTTTTTTTCCCTCGAGCAACCGATATTCTTTTAGAGTGAAATTGAACCATTTTTTAAAGCTTACTATCTAGTATAAGACATAACGAGATTTTGCTTTAACGGTAAGAAACGGGAAGTTTTTTTTTGGGATGTAATAAAATACTCGCCATGAATAGTCAAAAGAATGAATTCAAGATATTTACGATAAGAAACTTTTCTGAATTTTAATTTATTAGGAAATTTTGAACGCGGAGCTTCATGGCATAGCCATTTACGTTTACTATTTTCATTTGTAATGATACCAATTTGAAGGATATAATAATTACTAAAGGGTTTTTTTTAAAAAAAAAATAGTAATGGATGATTTATAGTTAATTTTCGTATTTATGTTTCAAATTTGTTTGTAATGAGGAAAGAAGTTTAGATGGACGCATTCCGTTCTTCCGAAAAATCCATGATATTTTGACAGACTTTTACACCTTCGTTTTTGATGCCACGAATTATACACTATTGTCCCCTAACTACCAATTAACCTCCTGTGGATACTATTATAGTTAACCAACGTGAGGCAGCGTGTTAAAGGAGTGCATAGTAGGAGTTACGGCCTAGGTGAGAGTATTTAAGTTCTAATCTGCAACGTGCACTCTCTAGTTTCTTCTTTTCGCTCTTTCATCTATCATTGTCATTCATTTTCAACATGATATTATAAGCTTTATATGGTAGCATACAGACATAATATAGACTAATTAGTAGGCCACTTGAAGGATAATAAAAATCTCAGGATACAAAAGACGAAACATAGTCCAATACATATAATAGGATGTTATAGCGGCTTCCAAAATCCACCTTTTCAATATTAGTATTTACGAAAAGCACTCGTGAGCGAAAGAAAAAAGTAAAAAAATTTGGTAGATTTAAATGAATAACTTCAATATGATATTAAGAACTCAATTAATATCTTGAACCATAAGAAGACCTTATACATTATTATTATCTTGATTAGAGATTTCAACTATACCATAATTTCTTTTGTAACATTTTCTATTACCTATCAGCTACATATGTTTTCAAGTGTCGATCAATTCCGTTAAATCCTATACGGGTTGGAATAATAGTAATTGCAGTGCACTAGGTCAACTTTACTTATATTAAAGCTAACTATATTGACTGCAGATTGAGTATATTGTTGGTTTGTCTACAGTATTGGCTGCAAGTCAAGTACAGTATGCACTCACTTCACACTAGGGCATGGGCCAAGCAATTGGCCACATAAATTACTTTGCAGACCGGCTCGCGGTCTGCCAAACCTACAACAATATATCTATCACTTAATCATATGTTACTATTGTTACTTCGTCCAATCGAATCGACAACGTTGCATCGTCTAAAGATCTACCAATATTGACCAGTGTTAATTAGGTTGAGAACAGATAATCTAGATAGAAAAAAAGCCTACTTTATAGTTCCTTCGCTTTATTAATTAAATGTAAAGGAAAGAGTATTATCAAGAGATTTTAATACAAGGTCAGTTTTTATGGCAGTAATTAAAGAAAATATTTAGGCTATATCAGTCTGTACCAAAGTCTAGAAGTAGCAACGATATCGCGGTTAAAAAATTTTTAAAAATATTTACCAGAACCTTCTTAAAAAAGCGTTAAGATTAACCGCTAAAAATCGTGAAATCGACAAGTTGGCAAACGGTTAAGGCAGTACTATTATAGGTTTCAATACTTCGAAAACGATTAAATCACACATTAAACCTCTATAATTAACAACTTTTAACCTTTACCAAAAACAAAAAACGACTCTCGACCTTGATTTCAACACTAAAACTTTGATATTACTTTACTCTTTTCACCCTCCATTCGTCAACTTCATCGTTCAGATCGTTAATCCAAGCGAAAACATTGAAAATCACTGATTCGGGTCAAGAAAGTCACGTCGCGCAAATTCACGTTGAATATAAATTCTCCATACTCGCTAAAACGTCAAAATAACTACCATAATCCCTCACCTTATGGTACCTATCGATTTTACTTAGAGGGCAGCAATTAAATACTTTAGCCTAATTTTTGCCAAAAATTCCAATGAAACTCTTAGAAGATAGAGTATAGATAAAAGCGTAGCTTAAAGGCATTTACTCCACATCTTTAGCCATTTTATCTTCGATTAAGATAACGGAAAATTCGACTATAAAGAAAACGGTTTTGAAAGCTTTCGAAAATCTTTCAAAATTTAGACTGATAATATGGGGAAATTAATTGAAAAAGGGGTTCAAAACAAACTGAACGCCGAGTTCATTAGACGAAGTATTTACTTATCAAAAAAAAAAAAAAAAAAAAAAAAAAAAAAAAAAAAAAAAAAAAAAANCAAGCTGGTAAAAGCCCTCTGCAAGTTAGCTAAACTTGAGAAATACTCTTAAGACCGACGCAGTAAAGTAAAAATATTTAAAGTAGTTAAACTCCCTTTCACGTTTTCGAGGGAACCACCCCATCATCCATAAATAATTTAAACCTTGTCATATGCCAATATTGAAAAACCTGTCGATTTTTTAGGTAGCTCAGCACCTCCATATGATAACGCGGAATACGTTATTAGCGGCAGCACAGCCGGTAAAGCATCGGTCTTCAACGCAGCAAAATGTATTGACGTTAACTACATATGGTTAATTAACAAAATCGGTGAATCCATCAAAATGGTTCCTATAGTTAAACACTAATTACTCTTCAATCCTTTATTATAAATCGCTAAAATCCTTAAGGAGAACCTTCCAACAATAGGTACGCCTATACATGCGAGCCCACTATATGTCTTACTTCATGAATTGACCGTTCGGCTTAGGCAACTGACAATTACTCATATCACTGCGACTTGGAAGTACCAGCAACCACCAACGAACTGAACGACTATCCAAACCTCCCACCAAAACCAATCAAAATGGTCAACATCGACTATAAACTAATCACATACTTCGACAATATTTGAAATAGCGCGAGAAATTAAAACTAAAAATCCTATAAACTCCTTAAAATGAAAATAATACTCTTTCTAAACATATTCAAATCGATGGAAATCTCTTATTCTAATTTTCACTTACTATTCCTAGACATCCTTATAAAGAATACCAAGGATTATTATCCAACCTTCCTAACGGGTTCAAAAACACTCCGATCAGATGACAATGGTATAAAAGATTATTTCCAACGCGACACCCACCACGAATAATATTATATAAACTAGACTATCAAAAGGTTGAAAGATATAAAAGGAAAGATTGAAAAAAAGAAAACATCGACAAAAATTCTAAATTTAATATTTCAAAAACTGATACTTTGCTAACAAACACTATAAAAGGCTCATATTAACGAAGTTACGCTAAGTACAAAAGTAAGTATACTTATTACGGGCGTTAATAAATTTAAATATGTATTAAAACTTCTAAATACCACCTATAAAGTCCTCTTCAGCCAATTAAGGTCCTCAAACACAACGATAATAACTCATACGCGAAACTAGATTAATGTATACCCCGGAATACATTACTTTCGAGTTATATATAAAAAATTTGTAATATTATACTACATCAATCGTAAATACAGGCGACCGTAACGCTTAAAGTTTGGTCTAATACCTTCGAAATGAAGATTATAACCATATTAGAACCAACAACGTGGGAGAAACTCAAACGAACCTGTTATGCGCAAAAACGATAGTTATAATAGTAACAAAAGATATGAGATGTATAGCAAGATCGATTATTACTACAATTGCTACTCTCCAGCTAAAAGTAATAAACAACAAACGATAAATTATTCCAAATACCCCTCTACCTTTATGTTATAACCCAGATAGAGGTTGGGCTTGGAAGCAGGCCAGTATGCAACACTGCACCACTAGAAAGCCTCAAATCTAGAATCTGGCGGGGAACTTCTCTTATTTCAGCAACCCCGGATAGGGAAGCACCGATGGGACCGACAGCGACTCCAGCGGCTTAGTACTGAAGACGGTATAAAGAATAGGGATATAAGGACACGATCAGCACCATATAGATAGTATTTACTTCATAGCTCTTCAGTTGTCAATCTAAGTATCTAGTCTACACACCTGATTAGCCTAACGGCTAGTGATCATTCTATAGCACGAACAAACATCTTCTGATATTGCACCTTTGTTACCTCTGCTACCTTACTGCTAATATAAACCCCCTGACACCTTCTGTTTACTCACGGGTATTTAAATGATCATTACACTTTAAACAAAAATACTTTTATCGCATCAAAGACCTCGAGTGCTCAATTGATTCTAACGACAACGATACACTCAAAAGATTCACGTAGCATAAAAATGCTACTCCTAACGCGACCCAGTAATTAATCGAATACGCCTTTCCATACCATTTAAATAGCGAAAATCTTTACCTTAAACTGTATCAAATCTCTACCGCTTTACATAACTTTAACCTTAGCGATAGTTACGCAAACCATACATTCCAAGATATTATACCAAATACGAAAGAAATAAGGTACTTAGTAAAAGGCCATTCGTAATACGTGGCATTATGAAAAGAAAGCACTACTACTACTTAGATCAATCGTCAAAATTCTCACAAGGACAAAGTTAATTTCAGCTTAAGCAAATAATTATCATTACTTGAGACAACAGTAATTCAATCTATTATCAAGTCGATTGCATTTAATATATTCAAGTCCTCTACGTCTTTCTTTCTTTACTTGGAATATATAAAGCTCCGAGTGTTAACATCGATGTTAACACATATAAACTAATTCAAAACAGGTAGAGATTTCATTTTACGGTAAAATAAAGGTATTTATACTTTCATCTTGACGACTTTAACGCAACGGTATTAAATTTAACAGAGTAATAAATACGTTAACTACATCGCCGCTCTTATCATCGAGCCATCGATAGGATATAAAAAGTCCTAAAATCCGCAAAGAATAAAGATACAATATATTTTGCTCCAAACCCGATCGAAAAGAATTACTATTACTGCCAAACGTATACCGAAACCCATTGAAATAAAAATTGACACTGAAAAACAACAAAAACTTCAACTACAAAATCTTTATTTATATATTTTACTCAAATAACGCGCCTATTTCTCACATTATTAACTCTACAACTTTGGTTAACGAAACTAAGTTGCTAAAGTTCCTATTAGCAAAACTCACGTAGGATACTATAGGAATACTGTTGATGATCATGTACTTAAGCACACTTTATATTGTTGTCCACTATACCAATACCAACTTTACGACCGCAACGATTTAAATAAATACTAAATTAATGAAATATAAATGTAAAAAGATACATATTAAGGCCCTCCAGAGTAAAACAAATGTCTAAAGAGCAAATATACTACTCCACCGAACGTATGATATCTCTACGTTATAGACTAGAAGTTTTATGGAACCAAAGTCACGTCTTTTATTAGCGGTAAAGGGCATAATTATCAATTTGAGCCCTAACGGCTTAATACCAGCACTACTCGTCAGTGGGAAGTATCCACTCCTTTCATTTAAATCTCTTCTATTCATAAGTGCCTGAAAAGAAGGTGTAATTTACAGCGAAAAAATGAAGGAACTACAAAATAAATCGGCACGACAATCAGAAAATAATACCCCTAACACCAAAAACTACCCGACAACAATCAACGTACTGACTTTTCTATTACGAGGTAACGTCTTCTTATAACTGAGGCAAAGTAAATAGGATAGCCCATAAAAAATCTTAAGTATTGCCAATCCTGAAGTAATTGGCAAAACTGATAACAGCCTCGTGACGTTTCGTACTAGCTTGGTCAAACCTTACGTTAAAGCGACTCACCATAACAATAAATACCACTAAAACAAGCGAAGAAGCTAATATAACCCTCCTCAACCTATTGTCAATAAACTAGTACAACGCCGTCGATGGGTACAACAATCAAAGGAATGGAACATTATGGAGGAGGAATATACACTACATCGTATTCACAATACTACTTGGGTAAACAGAAAAGAAAAGAAGAACAAAAACTAGTCGTTGAAACTGCGAGAAAAACGTTTTAATAATACTTCCGGCAATCCTTTGAACGAAAACGATAGTGATAAAATTAACGTTTTCCTAATTCGAAGAGTTATACAATTCGTGCTCAAAACCAACTTTAACCTTCACAACCCGAGTATTACGATCATTAAGACGAAGATTATATACGAAATTAAAAGGAAAACACAAGGGAGCCGTGAAAAAAATAACACCTGATTGCTTAAGGATACGCTAATAAAGGTAAAGTATAAATCCTTACCAGATCGTTAACGATTGATAAATTAACCACCATTTAATAATAGCTTAACAAATAAATTCACAATCTAAAACTAAAGGGGGGTTCGCTGTCAATAGAAATGACATAAAGCAAACGTATGCAGAGTAAACAACCGATTTTAAAAAAAATCAATTACTAAAACTATGAAAGAAATTGCATGAAGTGTACTCTTCAAATACTGTAATACAATATATTGAACCACTATACGGATAAAACTCAGAAAATATATATCAAATCCTCACTTTTCAATCTCAATTTAACCTACGACCAATATTTATTATTGACGTAAGCAAAGAGATTCGAATTCATCTGCATACAACTCAACAATACCATTTTCGTCGGAATTACTGACTTTATAGCATTGAAGCAGAACGCAATGAAAAAATCCGGGTTATGAAATGGTATTCTGGTTATAACTTTGGCAAAAAGCAACCAATATAATTTGAATGACTCGTTGATCCGTATGATAGGTATTAATGCTAACCTTAGTTCTTGCCAAAAGGGTTAGAGAGCTGTATTGAGTATAATTGACAAAGCTAATGTAGCTACAGCTTAACGACACTTAAAAAAATATGCCTGTAATAGTTATATCTTCACACTACGCGAGCCAAAAACCCTTTACAATATGTTAATTACGACAGCAGCGTAGAAACCCATGAATAAAAGTTTTAAACGGTTGATTGAAAGGTTTACACATAAAATACAAAATATAAACAGAAGGATTAATATAGTTCCAATTAACCTATCGATATCTAAGTGAATAATCTTCACAATCAGATCATATAATAATTACACAAATTGAGACTTATTAATCTACTTCTTAATAAACCTTGTCAATAAATAAAAACGGAAGGATAAGTTGATCAAGATCGGCAACTTAATTAACTAATTGTTCGTTAAATGGAAAAGAATTACACATAATATGTTTATTTTACAAATTAACTAAATAAGAGTAAGCTTCTTTGTAGTATAATACTGTAGAAAAAATCGGAAAGTCTTGACTAAATGACGAAATATTCTTTCTGTCCACTTAGTAATTTATACCGACTTGAAAATATTATTCAAATAACTTTCAAATATGGGAACTTCCAGGGAAAATCGTCTAATTATGGATATAGAAGCACTTCATAAAGAATACAAAGGCAAGGAAAGCGAAAAGGACCGATAAATATATAAAAAAACAATCTTATTGACTTTATGACGAAAGCATTACAAAAAAGGCTCTTGAAAGGGTTGTGGACGGCAATAAACTAACTAAACGTATCAAAAATATATTCACATGCCACCTAACAAAGCTATATTAAGCTTTAACGTATAAGAATATACTATTAAACCTAAAAATAGCCGTGAAAGTACCACGGTTGAATTAGGGGCAACAATGTGCTAATTAACTCACGAAAATCAAATAATGTTACCGTATACCTTAACCCACGTTAGTAAAGATAACCAATATTATCAATGGTAGTAACATGCCAGTTAACCTACGTAGGTTAAGTAAAGTGATAGACGGCTTTAGTCATATGGATTAAGAAGACCAATAATGTCGGTAGGCCAATACTTGTAAATCTAAGATAGAAGACTTATATACAGGAAAAAGTAAAATGGAAACTCGAATTCATAGGTAAATTAAAGATAATTGGAGTTGATTTGGATAGGACAGTCAACAGGGATTCATAACGGAACTAGCTAATTTTCGAACCTGTAGTTTAGTAACAGCCTGAAAAGTTTGGTGGATCACACTAATGTACGCGTAAAAAATAAAAAGCCTTCAATGTCAGAGTAATATTGATTCGAGTGTGATAAGTCAACTTTAATTACAGGGAATTAAACTTTACAGGCTGCAAGTTGAATATGTTGTTTTTAGGGTGACTTTAATAGTTCAAAGTGCCATGAAATATGCGCTCACTTCCTATAAGGGTATGGCCAATCTATTAGCCATACAAATTACTATTCAGACCAGCTAGCGGTCTACCAAACATAGAATAATACATTTACCACTTTAACACGCACTACTACTTTTACTTCGACCAATCAAATTGATAACTTTAAAACGTCTAAAGCCTTACCAATAATCGAGATAATTGATATACCATAAGAACATCGAATTCATTGCCGTATATTTAGGAAACGTTTACAACAACTTTTAAAACGTTTATATTAACATTTGGAACGACCAAAACAATACAAAATGCCCATCCAAAACTTTCGATACGTTCACACACTAAACATTAACTTCAAGATAGAACTGTATATTTAATATATTTCATTATATTCAATTATTATTTATAACGAATGAATTCATAAGTTAGCTGGCTAATCTAGCGACTTTTAATGGAAATTCCCTAGTTGTAAACGTTTGGTAACATTTTATTCATCTTCCAACTGTACATTATTTACTCTTATTTTGCTCTTCAATCTTAAACCACTTTGAATTGGAATATTGCAAACCTATATAAACTGCATGAATTTATCAAATCCTTTGAGATCGCTTGTATAAAAAAGCCTTAGGCATATATCTGTACTAAGCATAATGGAGGTTGCATTAAAGTAATTGAATATATTTATATAATTGAGTAGCATTTAGAACAGTGTTTGAAATTTATTTCAATACAATTTATATGATGATATAATCGTAAATCTCGGGATGAACACAGACTCCTGAATCTTTAATAGATAAGTTATAAAAGTTATCTTTCGCTACCAAAAGCAAAATACTAAAGGGTTTGATATATGCGATTATTACCGAAAAAGTTTTCAATTTTTTTATTGGAAATGTGACCTTCGGTTTCCGACTTATTTCCAAAGAAGTATTGATACAATTATGAATCAGAAACTTTAATATGTTCAGTGGGAAAAACTTTCTTATAGTAAAAAACATGGTCGTCACAGTCACCCTTAATAAGATACCACATTTGAGCCGTAAAAGTGATCTTAAAGTGGATTTTGCAAAAAGATTCTAATATAAAAATGAAAAAAATCTGCTTATCGAATATATACGAGACAATCCATAACGCGGGAATAATTCATAAACTAAAGAAGTAAAACGCTCCGCAAAATTACCGTACTTTGTCAAAAGCTGACAAGCTTTCAGGTGGAATTCACAAAAAAAGATGAAAATACGTTGATATTATTTTTCATTCGATTTAAAAGCTATCCAGATTCAATCACAGTTTTGGAAAAATAAAGACAAATCGATTCACGACGAAAAAAAAGGATTCTACGCCCACGAAAACACTTACTAACAAGCGGAAAAGCATGTCCCTTTCTATCGTATTAAAAAGGCTGAAAATAGTTACGACTTACCCTAGTGAAATATAAAAGGCGATTAAAATTGATCTTCACAAATAATAACCCTATTTCAACCTTTCTAATATAGATTCCACATAAATAACGTCGATTTTATGAAGTTTTGAAACGTCGTTAAATGATTGACTAATAAAAATAAGTCTAAGGGTAAAATATACGATATTCCCGATAGTAAGAACGTTTTGATACTATATATATATAAACAGTTGTATAATAAGCCCTCATAATTCTTTATTATCTCGCACAATATATTCATTTGTTAAAAAAAGGTGATATATATATTACTTCATTCATGGGATATATTCTTATAATGTTGTATTTATTTAACACCGTATTTAAATACAATGAATAACTACAAACTCTGTGATAAATATTAAACGGGACCATAGAGGACTATTTTCAAAATATCCTTGAAAACTTCAACAAATTAGTCGAAAATACGCTAACTATTCCATGAGCGAATTTTAGAAAATACCAGGTAGCGTTTTGACTAAAATACAATGAAAATAAATAATGTAGTTAAATAGTTACAAAAGAGTACAGTGAAAATCTAGGTTTCGTTTTAGCGGTATTAAAACTGAAAAGAGACTTATGATTTTTTTAAGAGCATTAGAACGATATGAGCAACTAAGATACCTCGATCAACGAGATTGAGATTAATATTTATACCCATAAAAACTAAGGATAGAATTCAGTTGATTACGAACACTGACCTTGCAGAAAATATTTACCACGTATTGAATATATGAGTTAATATTTATCCGAAAACAATCAATTCCAAGTCGTACCTTAGATATAAATATTAAGATGATGAAGGTAAAGTAGAAAGCTCCGGAAACCGTAGGTAAAGTGGATAATAATGAAAACAACCTTATGATCAGAGATAAAGCTTCTTACGTATATCGGGTTCATTATACCTTTGTTATAATACATATCAAAAGCCTACTATATCTCTATTATCCGGCTACCAAACTTCTTTTATGACTTCTCCACGCGATGTGACACATTATCATCGAAATGAAAGCCTTAAAATGTATAAAAACGTTTTACTACAAATACTAATTACACTTGAAATCCCTGAACAGTTAAAATTTCACTGACAATACGATATTAACTACAATTCCAATATTATCTTCGATATGATATACCTTTAATGAAGACAGGTCTTTTACGAGGTGGAAGTTATAACGTTTTTTGAATAATTAAATTTATATAAAACGTTATAATAGCGGATTGTTGGGATGTCTTTGTTAATTACGTGTCAACTATCCATTTTGAACCGCCAGATTATGTAGACCACGATATAGAAAAAGTCTTTGACTTCAACTAATCTTGAAATAATAGAGAATCAACTCCCGAATAACCGATAAAAAATGTAAACAGATATTATTAAACGCTTTCGAAGGAATAAGGAAGTATAAAAGATGTTATAAACTATTTCAAAAAGCTTACACAGTATATTCGAATATTTTAAAGTGGATAAACGAAAAATCACTTATTGTATAAATACCTGTGAAAGCGATCAATAATTCGTTTGGTTTTGATTCACGTAAATTAACGTTTTTTTTTTCCAATGTTAGAGTTCACTCGGATTCAATACTATTACCATTCTTGATTCACTAAGCAAACGTTGTAAGGAAGGTTGTAGTATCGTTATGTTTTTGACAGTCCAAAAGTGATATTTCTAAGGCCTTATTGATCAGAAATAGCTCGCGGAAAACAGGAGTCTTAAAGTTTCCGTTATAGTTTAAGGTCCTTGTTTAGAGAACAAAGGAAGTATAGATTAGCCTCTTGACTATTAGCGTTATGAAAAAATGCGATATATTTATGAACCTTGCCAACAGTATGATTGGTTTGAGTCATATGATAATATCGAAGTATTAAAAAATAAAGATGAACAAGAAATAATTTACAACATTTCTTGTAATTTAATAGAACTTCCTTTTACCTATGACCACTTAAACGACTTTTTAACAATCTTCAAACACATTTTGAGTACCCTTCTACCTTTTTCGATATCGTAATCTTACTAATATCTCAAATGAATAAAACTACCCCGATTGTACCATTAATTTGGATAGGAAAGGAAAAAACGTATTAAGGTTTGTACTTCGTATTCTTTATTACTTGAAAATGGTGGTGTATACAGAATGAAGCATAAAGCTTCGTTTTAACCGCATGATGAAAGCCCTAGATAAATGTTTCAAAAAGAATACACAAAAGAGTATTTGTTTTAATTGAGTACAGTGTTTTTAGATTCAAAACATTCGAACCGAAAATCTGTAGAAATTATAATATTTTCTTTACGAGAATTGTGTACAAAAGCAATGGACACAATTGGAGGTTATAGATAGAGATCCAAGTTGTGATAAAAGAGTATAATAACGAAAATTTAAAGGATATAATTACATAATTGTCCCATTTATATCGAGTAAGCCATCAATTTTTTTATCGTTTAATACTTAAATTCATAAGGTTCACAATCAACGAATACAACTCCGAAATTTTACGCAAGCTTATACGTAGTCAAAATAATGCTATAAATAGTAAATCGAGATATATCCATTTGTAAATATACGAAGATACCATCCGCTCATAAAGTGACAATATGTCTTCAAACCGTTTTACAACTCTGCGAAAGCTGGTAGAAACGAATTTAACATATATTAAACCATTTTCAAATCGCTCAGAAATGGCCAATTCATTTTTAGCTTTTGAAACGAGTTTGAATATCTAAATTGAAGGATTGTATATTGGTCAGCATGTCAAATTACGATGTATAAAAACTATAAAACGCGTTATTTTCTGTCCCGGAAAATATAAATCTTGAAAAATTCAATATTAAGGCGAAATAAAAAATATGCATAACGTTCGATTGCCATATTGATTCTAACAGTGTGACAACCACTTTCGAGATTAAATTTTAGAGATTTGGTAACAAAGTAAATTTGACAACTTTGTCCTGATACATATATCTAATATGATGCGCGCTGCGGAATACTGATATCAAACCATATTTAGATTCAAATAACATATGTTATGAAATTGAAAACAACGTTTAACGTATTCATCTTCGTATGATATTAATCAAACTTATTTAATAATAAATGACAGATGTTGAATAATCGTCTCAAATAGTAAATCCATAGCCTAAAACATGGTTTACGCTTTGTACCCTTGATTTAAAAAAGGCGAAGTCGTTGGTTTTACTAATAATGGCTTTGCTAATAAAAACGATTATAACTCACAAATAAGTTTATATTCGTTATCGGGCAGAAAAAACAGATTCAATCCTGTTTTTCATACCTACTTATATTAGTAATTGAAGTTGAACTAAATAAAAAAGTAGGACACATGACAATCTTACAGAAATTGATTAAATAATTTGAGCGTTGATTTCAGAATTATTAGAACAATAATGATCTATGAAATGATGTCAAAATCCGATATAATGGCTATCATTATATTTGTTTACACTGATTTTTTTTTCTTTTACAAATTCTTTGTTCAATTCGTCATAACAAATTAAAACGCTTTAGAATCAGTATAATAGTTCAGCGCAAATTGTACAAATGCCTTGAGATTAATAAATATAAATAAATTGATATGAAGTTGAACCTAACGAACATAATAACCAGGGGTACTCTGAATAACGCATTGAAAACACTTGTATTTGACCGACCTTGTATCGTCGGCGTTATTAGAAAGATCGTACGACTTAGTTCGCGATATACCAATACGATTCCTTTTTCTTCTATACGAGTTTTGTTTATTATTTCACCAAAGAATCGTATTATAAATTACTTCAACTATATGTCTAATACTTTCGATTGATCATTTCGTTCCTTGGATATTCAGTTCGCTTTTCAATTGCTTCCTCAATTACTCAAGTAGTAAAGTTTACCTTTTAAATTTACTATTCACTAAATACATAATTTTTTTTAGTGGTATTATTTTATAAAATTGTCCACATATACGCCTGTTTTAGCCGTCACAAACTCAGTAAACAACAAATGAACACCGGGCGGTTGATTTTGGACAAAAGAGGAAAAAGAGGGGATGAAAGTATCGCCGTCATCCTTGTCGTCATTGTCTTCATCGTTTTCGCTATTGTTGTTGTCTTGGAGAAGGCTTGACTTTTTTCACGATTTGGATTAAATATCCTTGGACAAAGAGAAAGAAGTCTGGTCGCACTCCTGATATAAATAGGCCAAAACTTTATTAAATATACTTAAGTAACAAACGCATAAGCCTGTACACTATATGGTAATAACTTTGCGGATTTCAGTGAGTCGCGTATTTATACCTGGTAAAATTTTATTCCAAATTTCAAATCATATGTTAAAAAAAATAGAGTGAAGTATCGTAGATACGATGAGCGCGTAAAATAGTATTCGTTAACAGAACTTGTATGATAAGACTGGAAGTACACCCGTTATCGCTCTGTTCGTAACGGTAGCATCTTACAGATATACTCTGATTTTATCTACATTATCTGGAAAACTTAAATGCATTGACGAAAGAAACGTAAAAATAATAAAATGTTGGTATAAGTGAACTCGGGGTATTAACCCTAATCTTACACTCCAAATCCTTACCCACTGAAACGACATTTCTACGTATCTTAGCAAAAAACGTTTTGAGGTGGCGGGCCCTCTTCGCCATATCGACGGCTTTTACGCAAAAGGTAACATATATTACGATTAGTAAAACAGATTTCATATTCTACGTTCCCGTCCATTAGTAATACGTTGGCGACAATTAATGGTAACGACAAATGTTGACAGTAATAGCACATTGAATAAATAGCCAAATTAGTAACTTTTTACTTTGGCTTTTATTCCTTCTCCTAATATTACTATATTTCCTATTTTACCCTGGTATTTTAGGAAAAGATTGAATACAAAGTAGGATTGCTGGTGGTAAGGTAGTGAGAACTAGTGGAAGGAGTGTTAATGAAGGCATATATTATCTTCTCTATACGTCGATATACAGACAACTTCAACACTTCCTCTATTTTAATGTCTGTGTATTACGCTTTACCATTACCGGAGAATTTATTAACGAAGGCTATGTGATTTTTTTCCAACGAAGTTTGTCACATTATTTAAAAGCACGTATTATACGTAATACCGTATATTATATTTTAAATCGAACGGTTTGAACACTTAATTTTAATGAGCTTGTCTATATTTCTTCTAACAATCATATAATATATGGGTTGTTAATTACGAGAAATATAGTATGCAATGATAAAGATTTTAGTTTTCGCGATCTTTCTCGAGTCTTCATTTACTATTCTTTTATTAACATGGAATCTAGGTTATATATAATTCCTCCTTCATCAACTACTGGAACTCCGTTATTACTATCGTAGTTCATTTTCAGGCGTAATTTTAACCTGGATTACATCGTATTATCAAGAGTTTTCATCGTCATTACAAGAACGACTAATAAATTGGTTATTATCTGTATCGGTTTGATTAAATTTGAAATTCTCATCAATTTTCGATTCGGTTTGAAGGTAATAATCCATATAACTTATGGTAGACTTTCTATAGGAAGGACCTAGTAAACTAAGTCACTAAATGGTATTCTTAAAGCGTTTAATGAGACTTGTTACCTCAAAGATTACATATATTATTAACGTTAAAGTTTGTACCAAGTGTTCTATAAGGTATTACTAATGGTTTTTTAGTTTTTGTTTCGAAATTTTCAGTGATTAGGGCTCGATTTGAACGGATCGGTTTTCTAGACACGTTTACAAGTAAATGAGGGTATTTCTAAGGTTTTTTGTACCGGGTATGTTGAAGTCAAAGTAGTAGTAAAATAGTTGTAGTGAATATTGAAGCTAGATAGAACAAGAGTTAAAGGGAGAAGAGGTATTCAGGGAGAACAAGACTTAGGTGAGATCTTAAAAGCTTTCACCCGGGCAGTAGCACATTACCATGCACTTTGCAAATATTCCTTATAGGTAATGGCACTCCACCGTGCATTACGTCAATACCCCTTTCGGGTATTAGCAAACTGTTATACATTTTTTAAGAATTTACCTTATAAAGTGATACGTTACCGTGAACTTTGTAATGTTTTAAATTGTATTTTACCCGCTTACTAAATATAAATATATATGTTAATATTTATATATATATTTCTAGGTGTGGCTTGTATTTGTGATTTATTGGTGATAGTTTAGTCTTTCCGAGTTTTAATAATAGTTTGTTATTAATGGTGTTTCATAGTGTAATTCGTTCAAAGTTTCAATTAGTAATTTTTGTCAAGGTAGTAGTTATAGTGTAAATTGTAATGTTTTGAATCAGAAGTTTTAACAACAATAGTAGTTTCATTATAAATTGTGAATGTTCGAATATGCATTTCTTCCCATGGTTATAGTATAGGTCTTAGTTAGATAAGGTAATTGGTGGCAGAATAGTTATTCATGGCGGTATGGCTGTTAATCTCTCTAGAAGTGTAATTTCAAAGGTGTAATTATCGGTGTTAGGTGTTGTGGAGTTATTATACAAAGATATATCATTATCGATTCAGGCAAGTTTCTTTTTTCAATAACGCGTTCCCCTTGTTAACTTTAATATTAATTGACTAATCAACGTATGTACGTTGAAACAATCATTTTAATTAATCACACGAACCACTTTTCTTAATATGTTACTTACCTAAATTTACGGGTGAACCGTTTTCGAAAATCAATAACTCGTAAAAATCGTTCCTTTTGAAGTTATTTAGCGCGGTAGTGTAAAAGAGATAACAATTACGTCTCCTAAATCTGTTAGCTTACCCTTGACCATAGTTTAGTTAGTTTGGCTTTATATTTTTTTTATCTTTGCCTTTCTCTTTCGCTCTCCCTTCGCCACCGACGTCGATAAAGAATTTAATATTTTTCTTAATTTTTCCCCCTTCATATTTCGCTTTACGCCTTAGCGGAAAATAAGAAGAGCCTTCAAGGTTATTAACGGATTTTTTTTTGTAGAAGGTCAAAACCCTTTTTCTTATTGTGGCTATATTTTGCTGCTAATAGTATTGCTTTGACGAATTGTAAGTCAGTTTGTGTTATTAATTTCCCTTTTAATATGTGTTATATCAATATCCCTATAAACAGGGACGAGGAAGACGAATTCTCTAGAGGCTTTGAGTTGTGGCTCGTAAGGGTACGTTACAAGTTTTTTTTGCGCATTAATCATTAGAGCGGTGTACCTGGGTTAGCGTTTCAAGATCTCTAATAAAAACACTTTACCGGTCGTACATCTCATTCGTGGCCGCGGGAAAGTTTATTATCGATTGCCGTTCAAAAGGGGGCGGTAAGCCTGTTGTTACCGTTACGAGTGGAGTAGTAACCAATATACCTTTGTTTCGATAGTTTTAAGGACGTGGGCCGAATCCCTATGACACGTCCTTCGTTTCTACGATAAGTATTTTCGTAATTCGTAAACCTTGCCGCGATTAATAATTCGCTATTTCCATAATAACCTATTTGAAGAGCTTTGTAGAATGAAAATTGTCGTAATACCAAAAATAAGCATATTCCAATTAGTAATAGGTGTTAACTAGTGACCGAAAGGAACAATAACATCTATTACCGCCTGAAAGGAATATATTCATATATATTCCCTAGGTGAGTCTAACGAAGTTATTACATGTCGTTGTAAAAAAGAGTAGGGATTCCCCGCACTCCTTTCCTAAGTGAATAGGCTCTAGGGAGTGAAGCCCTTTTCATGACAGTATCTATAGTGGCGTCGATAACGGTGGTGGCGGTAGCGCTTGTAGTGATTGCGGTAACGAGAACAGCGAGGAAAAGGAGGAAAAAAACGTAGATAACGACAACGACGCGGCTCCTTATTCCCCTTTCTCTTTTGGTAGCAGAAAGTTCCTTGTTTTGTTGGAAATATGAATTCACCCAGCTTTAGTGAAAATCTTAATAAATTAATTAAGTGATTTTGGTAAATTGTAATTTGGGTGATAAATTATAAAGGTTACAAGTCGAAAAAAATTGTAACATGCGAGTAAACGGTAAAAATATTAAGTGATAATATATTGAAAGATTCGTGAATTCTTAATGTATAAAGTGATAATTCGTTGAAAAGTTTCTGAATGGTATATTTCAATAGTGATAATATGTTGAAAGCGACGCAAATGGTAAGTTTGAAGGGCGATAGGATTTTGTAATCAACATAAAAATGTAATTTGAAGAGGAAGTAATCAATTACAAGGTATAAAACTCATAAAAAGGCTTAGGTTGTAGAATTTTGGGCCACGATGAAGAAAAGAGTATTTATGAATAAAAGCGTATAAAGTACCCTATTTGGGGCGCTTTAAGTCATCGTATTCGTCTGGCTGAATTTTTAGGTTTTTTTTTTTTTCAATTCAGTGGTGTTTTTAAGATCAACATAACTCTATAATAACGATTATACGGCCTATATAGTTTGTAATATCTATGTTAACGGGGTATTGTTAGAGGGAAAAGGAGTAAATTTGGATCACAAGATTGAAAGTATTTGAATAAGGGTTAAATTGATTATAATGATTCATATTACAATAATAATGTCAAAGTAGAATCTTTTAACTGTAGTAAAAAAAATTAAACGCAAAGATGCTCCGCGTAGTCCGTTTACATTTGGTTAAGTTTCAATAATTAACGTAACTATGAAGCTTAAATCTGTTTTAAGCCGTTGTTTCGTTTTTATAAACAAGTTTAAATTTTATTTAGGAATTGTAATTGGTATTGTTTGTGAAGTATTTATTTTGGAAAACCAAAAGTTTTACTATATGTATATCGTCCGGTATGAAGTGTAGGTCGAATTTTAAATTACTTTTTTGCCACATAAGGCGTTTATCAAGTGTTTTATATATGTTATTTGACGGGTTTGTTTAATATTATATAACGATAAAATTCGTCAAACGCAGTCTCTTACTATTGAAACCATGTATCCTAAGCTTCACGTATACGTTAACATTAATATTCATTAACTCGTTCTCTATAAATTGGGTTTATAATTGAGACTTTATTCAATTATTCTTTCTGTATAAGGTTTGGTATGTTATTTCGGATAGTTATTGTTTTAATTTTAATGTTATTCAATCGATTCTTAATTGTGTATGATTTGGGTTTTGTTTTCAAAACTGTATTTTGAAACTTCCTTTTTCTTACAAGTGGAAAACGACGTATTATATAATATAAGTATGTCGTTCATCTGTATTTCGATATATGTAAACCCTTTAAACTGTTAAGATGAGACCGATAAATATATGTTGAAGGTCGAGTGATTAATTTCGAGCCGTTCTTAGTAATGATTTTGGTAGGTATTATATCAGTATACTCTAGCCTTAAAAAATCCATAAAATGGCTTAAGAATACGTAAAATGGTTTCGTATAAATAATATTCTCGGTGTTACAAAAACAGATAGGCGTAGATAAACCGTTGAAACTGGTTTTTGAATTGTGTATAAGTTTATATTATATTACGAAACTTAATACATAAATTGTATGAAGTACGTAACAAGTTGATAAACACTAATTTTAAAAGATGACTCGTTTATTACAAAGAAGGCGATTAGGTTATAATAGTCTTTTTACTAATATTATAGTACCCATGAATTCTATAGTACCTCCTTTTACAAATATTTATTGTTTTGACGTTTACCTCATGAATTAAGCGGGTAGAAATAATTATATAAACTCGGTAAATTGTTGGGTTCAACTTTTTAAAGTGAAACATAGTTTATCCGATAAAATCAATGATTTTCTTTTTTTTCTATTGTTTTAAATCAATGAACGAGGTTTTAAGAAAAACTTTATTACTAAGTTTTATACCTAATTTATGGTTCGTCGTTTTCTTTGGCATGATAAAGAAGTTTACAAAAAAATAAAAAAGATTTACAACGTTTTTTACTTTTTAATTGGTAAAAGCCTTCAATGACTTGTTACCGGCTTCATTTATATTAGTTACTTGGTTTTATATATTTAAGGAGGTTATTATAGTCGATGCAAGCGATATATAAGCTTGAGTGGCAGTCTGGATTCGTTATTATAAGGGTAATTTAATTAATATTAATCTTTAGATTACTCCTTAAGGTTGTTATCAAGCATTTTTTCCTTTGTATACTTCCGAGATATCGTTAAACGAAAGGAATTCGTACCATTTGGTAATTCTACAAGTTTATTTTGGTCTTTATGTCCGTTGATGCTTTAAAAAACTTGTTTATTTATAATTTTGTTTTTAATTAGTACTTGAAACAATAATGTTAGTTTTAAATTGTTAGTATGACTCAGGCCTGATTCTATAACCAGTAGTTTCGAAGCATTATTCTTAGCTCTTAGGAAATATAATAACGTTATAGTTGTTGTCACCATATTCGCTCGTTATACCATGATTGGTAAAGGAGATGAATTCATAGGTTCTTTGGTGTAATTACTAAAAAAGAAGAGTATTAGGGGTAGCTAATTCAGGGTGAAGGTGTTGTTTACGGCGTTTACAACTATTTATGAATTTAAATACTTGAAATTAATGCAATTTAACTTTTTAAATAATATCGTATTCGTTTTTTTCAACAATGTAATATACCTTTTGCATTTTCAGATACCTTCCAGCACCTTTAATAGTATTTATTTACACTTATTATACACCATTTGAGGATTACTACACCATTCGGTAGAATAGAAATCTATAATTATGTTATGGGCAGTTTGACCCGAAGGAACTAAATATATACTCATTGAACAATTCACTAAATTATCCCAATAATTATCAACGAATGAATTTCGCGTAAATTTCGCAGCTCAAAATTCTAGTAATATATCGATAGTATATAATACTAGTTACCCGTTATGGTAAATTTTATACATAATTACCTTGCAATTAAAGTCGCCATCAATTTAAAGTCAAAATTTTAATCGCCGTAGAGTTCATGAATATAACTGGCACTTGCGACACGTTTTCTCGATACGGTTCATACGTTTTTCCTGTATTTAGTTTCGGTTACGTGAAGGAAAAAGCTCGAATTATACGTGCTTTCGGGAAAAATTATAAGTGGTTAATTTTGAAATGAAATGATACGGATATATTGTTCGAAATACGAAAGAAGTAAATAATTACATTCTGAACCTTAATTTCAATTTTTTATATTAGCTCACAATTTTTGAAATATTGTTCTAAAGTTCATTACACAAAACTTGACCGGCTAGAATCTTATATTCCCAACTATTATATTCAACTACAACTTTTTCATTTTACCGACTATTGCTTTTTAGTATTTTTTTCCCGGTCGAATTGGAATTTGGTAAATTTCGGTGTAAAAACGGTAAATTGTTGTTTTCCGGCTGTCTAAATTTTCATTACGCTGGTATTTGGTATAATACACTAAACCGGTTGTTGTACCGGTTGAAAATGTTAATTACGACGTTATATCAGCGTTTAACACATCTCTTTTTCTATTTCAAACTATTTAATACAGAGATAGTGTATCTTATAAGCCTATCAATACTCGCTGATCCTTTTTCTGTACTCAAATAATTAATTATATCTTACTTGCATCCCAATTATGATTTCATGTGGTAGATTTGTAAAATTTAACGTCGAAAATATGTTTTACTACTTTGGTATAGGCTATATACGTTGAAAAATTGTCGTTAATCGCTATTAAAGCGTATAACTAGTTTAAAATTATCATTTCAAGCTAATTTTTCATATACCGTATAATTGGAGGACTAATAACCGACCATATTATATATAATGCATCGTTTTTCAAAGGTTGTTAAGTTTAGTATTATTTTCGGCAGGTATTATTATATATATAATGAGTTTCGCGTTTAACTATAAAGTCCTCCCCGATAATAATTGCTTTTCCTTTGGTTTTAATTTTCTTTCCACATTTATTACATTTTTATTGTTATTTGGGGCTATTCTTGTTCTTTTGCCTTGGATAAATTTTAAATTTTTCATTTAAAACGTGGTGAATTGTCTTTATGTGGGCCGTTTTCGCAATGTGACCCTTATAATCAACCTTCTCGGTTATAAATGCTAATCACAATCTCGTTTGCAGCATATCCAAGTTATAATTATTATTTCTAAACTTGTATACCAAGTGTTAATTTCTTTTGTTAGTTTAAATGAAGTAATGTCCAAGTTTTGGTATCCGCGGTACGCCTTAATAATTGTTTGGTTAAATAGTTGTCCCACTTATATACTACTTTGAAAGTTACCTAACACTTTTGGAATTTTGCTAAAAGGTCGGTAAACCATTTCAATGGAATTTTATGAGCATTGTTATGTTAATTGTTGACGGATTCCTAAAAAATACTAGTACAATCTTTATCGTAATTTTCGTACTGTATTTATGTATTCAATTGTATCTTGAAACGGTTATAATAATTCATCAATGTTTTTTTTTCACGTAAGGTTGTATATACTATCCCTTGGAGCCCACTTAATTAGTGTACTGGATAAAATTATTTAAGAATGTAGATATTTAATATTTAGTTTTTATTAGTATTTAACACTATACGGATGTTATTATTGAAGACATTGTAAGGCTTTATACCATAATTTTCATCTTCTTTTTTATAACTTACAAAGTTGGTAAGTTTTTTAAAGTCGTTTCAATTAGAAAGAAACCAATGTATCGGGAGGTCGCAATACGGGTCATAGTTAGGAAGTATCGGTTCATAAAGTTTGTATTATCGTTTGGCGCCGCTTATTCTATTTTCGCAATTTTCCTTTTCCTTAGTTAAGACGCTTTTATTACAACTAAAAGGGGTATTAATGGTATCCGGAAAGTGGTTTAACTTTTGTTTCTCCTTTGATATATATATTGGTGTGAGTTTATATTAAATTTTCGTGGTAGATAACATCCGCTATCTTTCCTACTATTCTTCGAATTTTCTATACATCATCTACAACGATGAAATCTCTTTTCAAAGTTTTATATTTGATGTAGTAATAGTTTTCTTACATTATTGTTTCATCTATATTTTTTTGATAACCTGCTTTTTGTAATTCATGATTTAATATACTTTTACAAAGTCTTTCGACTATTCGTCGTTGTCTTTCTAGTTCGACAAGCTATTAACCCGGGACGTATGAAATAAAGAATTCGTAAAATAGTCGTTTCCGCATCTTTAAGTATTAATACTTCCCCTTAATTGACGTGACCATAATACTATAGAAATCGAGTGATACATTATATACCATATTGCTATCCTATAATCCAATAATATTTGACTGATATAATTCAATACATTAAGTCGTTGTGAATTTTCTTTTTAATAAAGAAAAACCACGGTTATAATATTCGTTTTTACATTATAAGGATTAAAATCCTTAACCAGCGCATCAATAACATTATTATATAGTCTCATATCAATTTATTGTAAGACGTGTCTTTTAATATTTTTGTATTTGAATAAAAAACTTACATATTCGTTCGTTTATTGTTTACTTTGTTATTGGTTAAATAACAGTCGTGAATCTGAAATTTGTATTAAATCGTTTGAGGAACTAGTTTCGGTGTTAATTGAAATTAGTAAAGCGGTGTACAAGCCAATATGATATAATATTAGGGATTGAGAGATGCTTGGAATACAATTTTGAAAGGAGTGTCTAAATAAAAAGATATATGAGAATATGGGTAATAAAACAGTTGAAAAGAAAAAAAATAACACGCAAAAAGTGAGTAAAAAAAATGTGTAAAGTATCCGAAACAAATCATTTAACATTTAATAATACAAATGAAATACTAATAAGGCGTACCATGAACTAGCCAAAAGTCTTCAATGAAATGTTTTGCGCTTTACAAGGGTTTTAATAATTGTAGAGCAAATAAATTCAAACACCTTAAATAGTGAATTGGAACGGGCGATGTAATATATGGAGAATAAGGTAATTCAAACGTAGTAAAGATAGAGGAAAAGATGTATAAAGGCGAATGTGTTAAATTTGAAATAGTGTAGTAATCGCTTTGAATGTTGTGTTTAGAGTTCGTAAAATATGACAGAAAGTTTAGAAATGTGCTTTAAGCCTATAGTAGATGTTTTATCAGCGGTTCGAATATTGTTTTGGAGACGTGGAGTAATTATCAAGGCGTCTTAAAAATTGTATTTTAACCGTTCTTGAAGTTTGTAGACGGATCTGATACTAATTTCAAATTAGATAGGTTTTGATAAAGGGTTCTGAAACTTAGTAGCCTTGGCTTACATAGCCTAATACATGATAGGACGCTTTTTGAAAAGAGTCCGGATACGTACAAAACGCTAACCAGGTTGATGGTAATATAACGGGGGCTTGAATAAATATGGTATGAATCGAATGAATAATATCGTACACAAATCATCATTTTTAAAATTTCTTTACTTTTATAATTTTCACGTAATCCTGTATGTTTTTTGAAAGCGTAATGTTAGAGTATATATAATCAAAACCGTTACTATATACCGTTATAGGTATCAAACCTTGGTTTATATTGTTTCACATGGTATTTATATTCGACCAAAACGGATATTAATTAGTATCGATGAGGTTTATTGTACTGGATACGAAAACATGAAAGTAATAGTAAAAGATTTGTAATATATATTAAATATAGATTAGAAAATATTAAAAGAAACAAAGGCATCCAGGAAGTACACGCTTCAGGTAACAGTTTATAATCTTTTATCCGGGCTATAATACTTTACTATGTACTTTAATAATCTTCCTTCTAGACATTGTGTCTTTGCCGCACTCTCTGCTAATACTCCTCGTGGACAGTGGCACGCTATCATACAATCTGTAAGAATGCACCTTGCAGAGTAATACGTTACCATACAGTCTAGAAGGGTGCAACTCGCAGCGTAGATTCTTACTCACTTTAGAGATATATGATAATATCTACAGAAGGTGAAGCGACATTTATGAATTTCATCTCAACCAAAAATTGAGGGCGTTATTAAGCTGGTTCATGAGGAAGTCCTAATTGAACTAATTTCCCTCCTAGTTCATATATATTTCAATCAAAGACACATCCCTTATGGTTTCCAATGTACTTTATATATTAAAATGAAATATTTATCGATAAGAAACCATTTTTGATAATATGCAGTGATAAAATCTACTACATATCATGAGTTCAACGCTTAGATATCGCAGTTCCAAATTTACGTATAATGATTTCAAACTTAATTTAATGCAATTGTAATGTAATAAAATTCGTGGAGGATTCGTCAGGGGTTATATAACCAAACATAGACCAAATTATAAATAAGCATCGTTATCTATTAGAATTACTTAAATTCGAAAAGGAAATTAAACTTTTATTTCAAAGTTTTGAATCAACCTAATTTGTGAAGAATATGAGACAACTTTATGAGAAGTATTGGGTAGAAATCATAGTGAAGTCTTTTGTTATCACAATTCATCATTTTGGCGGAACATATCTTAGTTTTATATCGATTAACTTGTGCGAACAGCTAATAGTACATTCTTCTTCTTGAATTTATGCAGTTTTTGATTGTTCGTTATATTCGTCATTAACGATTATCTCAACTTCTAATTTGAAATTCAAATCGATTTTATTTTAAAAGTCTCAATTAAATTTTAAGTTAATAGTTATCGAGTCACCAACCCCCACCACTCCAAAATATGCCTTTATTCAATTGTTAATTGAAAAGAGATGAACTCTACAAGCCGCTTGAAAACTTTCAATTTACCGTTATCTTTCCTTCCTTGGAGTCTTGGTATAGTTGAATGATAAATTATGACGGTTTTATTTAGCTTATGAAAAGAAGAACGAAAGCCGTTCAAATAGTTTTCCCTTTTATTTTAGTATTTAACTTTAAACTGCGCAAAAACTGTTGCTTTACTATTTTTCATTTTATTTTGATATTTTTAAAGTTATTACATGAAGTTACTTGAATTTTCTCCCTACAACGTTTGTTTATGCATTAGTAACTACTGTAAGGTCTAACTATTCAATATAGGTCAATTTAGCTTTCGTTAAAGCCTAATTAATTTTACTACATTTAAAAGTTATTAATAAGTCGCCTTTATTTTTCTTGTTATTATTTACGTCTCTATTAAACGGCATATCTATTTTAAACACAATATTTATAAGGTTTTTAAACTCGTTGCTGATGGTACAAATAGCCGTAAAGACTTTTGTTTCCTTTTTTTTTTGGCTTGCGTTCTATACGTTTGTTCGTCGTTAAATGTTGTTTCATTGAATATAACACGCGAACAAAAAAGTTACGTCGTTTTCTTAAGCTTCATTCGCTTACACGACGCCATGATATCCGCCGGCAACGGGGGTAGCGAGCGATATAACGCTATTATTTACCTTAAACATATTCCAAACATTGCTCTTTACAAGAAGAGCGCTTAACTTGACAGCTATATAAATATTTACAGCTCTTATTTTTGTGTGAAAACGAATAACAAGGTTTTGAAAAATAACTTTTACTGCGATCGTTGCAATCATAGATTAGGTAAGCCTATGATAGTTTGGTGATAGCTTCGGTTATTTGGGTCGTTAACCTTTGAGGTATGTATTTATATTTATTGTATTCTTCTATAACTGGCTTATAAACCCAATATTTTGAACGGTAAACTTAACCTTATTAGCTTCTTTATTGGTTATAAACTGTTAATGATAATAAATTTATATAGGGAGTGTATATAACAAAATAGACATTGCTTATCATGTGAATAATATATTCGTATTCTGTATATTCATTAGTTTTAATGGTGTAGTAGTTTATAAAGGATAGATGGAAATACTTTATTTTTTTAACTGGTATCAAGATGTTTGCACGCATAGTACAAGCCTTTAGAATAATGTAATCGATTGTATGTATAGTGTTATAGCAGGTTGAGGGTATATTATAAATATACGACGCGGGGAGGCATTTGATAACTGGTAAATAGGTCAGTATTAAGATATAAGTAATGAAAGATAGAGAGGGATGGGGGGCGTGTTGACAAAAGAATTGTTGTTGAGGGAAAATATTATAGGATGTAAAGTGGCGTAGAAAGGTTTATTTATCGAAGAGGGAATTAGCATTAACATTTTATTTTTCCATCAACCATGAAATCGTCTGCGTCCGTATTGAACAATTGCCGGTAGGAGCGTTGTCGTCAACGATAAAATGCCGAAGATGATATTCTAAGTTAAAATCTACCCTAGTAGTCGCTATGAATTTAGTTTTACTAATTACTGTGATTTTACGATGCTTTAGCGATAATCTTTTCTATATCTATGATATGTAATTAGTTATATAACTAGATTATATCATTAATATTGCACTAGCTTTATAACAGCTTCATAGTAGAGCTTTCTCTCTTTTCTCCCTCTTTATCGAAGATTATAAGCAATATTCAGCCTTTTTAAGCGACCACCCTAACATAGTTACTTCATAGGGTTTAACTGGTACTATACACTATATATTGTTTGGATTATTTGTAAACCTTATGTTTTGTTGTATTTCAACCTGCTTTCATTGCTACAATATTGAAACTCGACTTTTTCCTCATTTATGGACTAATTAAAATATATTGCTTTGATTAATTTGGCTCATAATATATATAGTTCGAATAGTTGAAACATAATATGAATATGTTTTACTATACGATAGTATTCTAAAATTCATCGAAATTGAAATATAAGTATGATATATAACTGCTTTCAGTGGGAATATTTCAAATTTATTAATCTTTTGTTAAAAAAATGGTAATTGTATATATAAATACCAATATGTCTAATTCAGTAATGATACATTAAAAGTAATCTAAGAATGTTGATAGTAATTTCAAAAGTTAGAGTCAATAGATCAATTGCAAAGATAATATTGACAATGTTTTAATATTCAGTTAAAATTGAAAAGAAGGCTACTTCATGATTTTCAATTACAATGTATGTAACCGCAAGGTTTTGGTATGAGATGAATGAGGGATACAATTTATCCATGTTCGACCGGTAACAATGAGATGAAGGAAATAAAAACTTATAAAACAGGCAGAGTTTAACGGGGAGTGGAGCAGAGACAGGCGAATGTAATTATTTTAGCAAAGTTTTTAGCATGCATTCCGGATTTTGCGGACTGGAGGTAAACACCTAATTCCGATGTTCGCGGCAGGCATCACTACAGATCCCAAGTGCCGAAACCAGTAGTACAGTTTACTTGAATATAGTTTTCAAGCAATCCTCATTTTATTTCATTCGTTCGCATGGCATCGAAGCTTGGAACATTCACTCCTGCACAATATACCTGAAACTACAAGCATCCCCACAGGCGACAATTTCACATCCGACAATTCCACAGTCAATGAATCCGTAAGCGATGGACCCATAGGCAAATTAAACTATGAGCGATAGTCCTACATAGTGCAGGTAATCATCCTTCAAGCGATCATCCCACATGCGATTATTCACCAGTTGGGATGGATAAATGACCACCGACCAAATGGACCACGTTGGTACCAATTTCAATATCCTGAATCAGTGACCATGTCCCAGGTACCCAGTCCAGCTAACAGTACAGCTGGAGTGGAACCTTGAAAGATCTCGAAACAGGCGCCTGCGAGCCTCCAATGCATATGATAGGTGCGGTATTCGACCTCTCCCATTATCATCCAAATACTCTATAGCAATGGATACCGACCGTGTGGAAAATCCGCATGCCAATCTTAATATCTTGAATCAGTGATGCTGCCTCCAGCCTGTGTATAACCTTGGAAGATTTGCGAACAGGGCCCTGGGAAAGGCTAATCGACCTCTCCCACGCCTCATTCAAGTAACTTCAGGCTCACGACCTCATCTCCTCATCTCTTCATCTCCTCATCTCGCGGAGGCTCGCCTCTTGCCAAGAACGAGCATCGACAGACACTCTAACCACAGCTTACCCCCGGGGTAACTATGTATATCCCCCCCCCCGAAGAACTTAGAGTCACTTGCATCTCGCTAGCCCCCCCCCTCGCCCCGAACAAGCTCAGTTATACCGTTCTATCATCTACTATACGAACCTTCCACTTCCAGGCCTAACCCAAACCTGATAATGGTCCGCTCGTCACAAGTCCAAGCAAGCCGGTGCCCCCCTTGGCGCATTCCGCGCCCGGCACCATCCTCCCCATCATGTTCCTGGCGAGGGGCAGGGCTCACCGGTTGAAGTTGACGAGTCCACGCAAATGGAATCGCGCTGACAACCCCCCCTCCCCCTAGCCCACCTCAAACACACCCCCTTTTCCCGGAACAAGAAACGACTAGTCTATACAGCAACCTTCCTGACTAATCGGCTTGTCAGCAAGGTTGCCGTATAGACTAGAAGCGAACGCTTCTAGTAGTGCCCTGCCCTT